>JAOTON010001636.1:0-223232 GCA_034440635.1 Lepas anatifera
AGGACCGACCTCCTGGAGCTTGGTCGCCAAGGGAGCGTTGGTGGAGCAGCTGGTGCGGCGCCGGCTTCTTCATGTCCTCTTCAGGCCCAGCTTCTCTCGCGGACGCGCGACTAAACTATCCAGCGCGCACGGAATTTGTAGGTCGTGGGCCGAGTCGAGTCGTGGGCCAAGCGGCGCGGCCTAACCCGTGACCTCGATCAGCTCGAACGGCTGTATGAGCATCGTATAGCATCATCCGGCCTCACCCGGGTAATACTACCCACCTACCCGACCCGGCCCGCCAGCCTATTTAAACCGCCTGTATGTGGCCTTCTATCGCTTGAACACGCCTTGGAACTACTGTTACCGGCGTCTCCCCAACAACCGCCGACCAGCGTACTGGAGGGCGGCGGTACGGCGACCAGGCGGAATACCCGCCCGCAGGACCATATGCGGCAGCACCCGCTGGCGTTGACCGGCCTACCTTCGAGTCGCAGGTCAAACGGCTCCAGCCTCACCGACGACCTCGGCCGGTTCCTGCGTCTACATCCTACTACGGTGCTGGACGCCTTGGTCAGCGGCACCGGCGCCGTGGCCAGCACGCGACCGGGGACATCCCCGGCATCCCGGACGTCGAGGCGGATGGCGGGGAGCGGAACTTTTGCCGAGGACCGGGAGACTGAGGACAGTGAGGAGGAGCTGGCGTCACTGGTGAAGCGCTGACTGAGGCGTGGCGCGTTCCGCCGGGGGCGGCGTGATGCATTGATCGTCTGTGTCCGATGATGGGGCGCTGCTCCCCTGGGCGGTGTTCGCACACTGTGAGGCCACCTCCATGTCTATTTAGTTGTGCTCACGTTTTAACTGTGTTTGGATTTTGTCCCGCTTATACGTTCATCATCATCCTGATTGATTTTCCACGCACCCGGCCGATGGGCGTCTGCCGGGCTCCGAGACCGTGCCCGTCTGGGCGTAATTTAGAAACGCTCGCGCCGTCGGCGGTGACGGGTTCGGGGAGCGCCCCCGTTTCATTTTATTTGTCCACCTCAGTCGGCCTCAGTCGGTGTTTAGGGTCTCCTGTATGTTTCTTGTACCGCCGTAGTGTAAATATACGTGTATGGTTGTAGAGTACGCCTAATTTTACTAAATTCCAGGATTCGACTAAGGTGCCACATTCCCTTTAAGCCAAACAAATAATGGCCGAATGGTTATTAAGACACAGAAGGGAGCCTTGTAAAAGTTGTTATTTAAATAACTAATAATAGAGATAGCATTGCATCGTTTGGATAGGAATGGGTGCATTTTTCTCCCTGGTATGTGGCAAATTGGTGCGAATTTTTGGAGGCTGGTGGTGCGAGAATTTTAGATGGCTGGTGCGACTTGTCTGGCCTGCTGCCATACTTTGCAGATTGGGTTATGCGTGGCGGATGTTCCAGGCCCTCTTGCCCAAATCGAGCTTTTGGTACTTGGTGTTTAGTAAACATTTACCCAAGACAAATCCTGCAAGGGATGGAAATATGTGAGTCGTAATTGTTGTGGCAAGGTGCAAGGCAATAATAGCGCATTCAGTTACATTCTGTTACATCATTTATCTCGGGCATTTTTCAAGGCCTGTAGGTATTTTTCCTGAAAAAATGTCGACACCAAAGCTCCGGATTTTTGTAAGAGGGCCTGGATCATCCCCTGTATCTATAAGAACTGTGGGTTATGACAATTATGACTCCCGTGTTTCAGCTCTCTTGCACCATTTGTCTTGGGTCATTTTTTGGCAAGGCACCTGTCACCAAAAGCTCTCGGATTTTCGCAAGAGGGCCTGGACCATCCCCTTTCTTTTGGCATTATACTTGCCTGCTCAGTTCGTTTGTTTTTGTTTATGTCAGCTCATCTTGTTTTTGATGTATGTTCAATTGTCAGTCTCTTTCACCAATCGATTTTGTGTTTTTCGTTTTTCCTTTCTTTTTGTTGTTTCAATGAGTGTTTGTTTTTGTTGGCAGTTTATGTTTTTTGCTCTTTCTACCAATGCTGATCATCTGCACTAATCTGGTAACATGCCCGCCTGCTTCCTTTTGTTTGATGCTGTATGCTTATAAATAAGCTGCTGTTGCGGCGCCCGCCTCCTTCATGCCCTCTTCAGGCCTTATCTCGCGTGGACACGCGTCTGAACTACTGTTACCGGGCGTCCTCCTACCAACCGCCTGACCACCGTACCTGAGGGCCGTGGGCGACGGCGGTGCGGCGCCCGGCCGCTCCTACAGGACCACATGTCCGCGGCGCCCGCTGGTCGACCGGCCTACCTTCGAGTCGTAGGCCAAACAGCGCGGCCTCACCGGACGACTTTAATCAGCCTCGAGCGGCTGTTTGAGCATGACGGGCGAGCATAGCGGCGTCCTCCCAACAACCGCCTGACCAACGTACCGGAGGGCCGAGGGCGGCGGCGGTACGGGCCTGCCCGGGCGGTCTCCCGCCTGAGGGACCATATGCCCCAGCGCCCGCTGATCGACCGACCTACCTTTGAGACGCAGGCTAAACAGCGCGGCCTCACCGACGACCTCAGCCAGTTCAAACAGCTGCTCGAGGAGCGTGGCTCGCTGATGTCCCGCACCTACATCTACTACGGTGTTGGACGCCTTCGTCAGCGGCACCAACATCGAGGCTGCGGCGCGACGCTTTCCTGGGGCAGGGAAACTTGGGACAGTGGGGAGGCGGCTGACGACACTGGGTGCCGAAGTCGCGACAGCTCGTCTGTAGCGCCTGCCGTGACTCCGGTTTGATTCTCCGTCAATCGCACTTCACTTCGAGCGGATCACATACGGCTGACGGCCCTAACACATCAAAGCGCCACACCACACGATCTCGCCTGTCGGATACATCCAGTGCACGGCCTTGGTGTCGTGATAAAAGGAAGACAAGTGTTTCCCCATTACAGCCCGTTCAGCGCTGTCTGAGTTTATGCGCCATATGCGTGCAATGTGTCTTGTTTTTCGCCTCATCCCCTACGTGAGCTGGTTGTAGCTCTGCTGAGGTATTGTTTATCACCAATGCATCACATCATTCATGGTACCAAATCTCCACAGATACAATCTTTATATTGATATTGAACTATCCTTGATGCTGTGTACCTAAATAAATTGTCCTCTCCACCCTGTCCCCGAACACCTCAATGCCCCTCAGAAATCCGGACTGGTGCGCCGTTGAACAAAACAAACGGACGTGCCATCCGCCCGCGGCGTCGCGCTCCTCTTCCGCGCGCCCTCCGCCGCTGCGTCGCGCTCCCTCTGCCGCTGCGTCGCGCCCACTTTGCCGCTGCGTCAAGCTCCCTCTGTCACTGCGTCCCTCCGCCGCTGCGTTGCGCTCCCTCCACCGATGGGTTGGGCACGCTCCGCTGCGCCCCTGGCCCCGTCGCCGTCGCGAATGCCTAAGCTCTGGTGTCCTGTCCACCTCGTCCTCCCTAAGGAGTGTCTTTTAAATTTAACTCCAGCCACTTGTCTTTCCTATGACTATTTTTGCAGTGTTTTGTATTCATAAAAATTGTGTTTTGTAACAAAAATGTCTTCCATTCTGTTGTTCCTTATTACTTTGCCCTGCTCATGTCTTTTTTGCTGTTCTGTTCCCTTACTTCTTTTCCCCTATCAGTATGTGGAATGAAATAAAGATGATGATTATATTATAAGCTAAATTCTTCACATAATTGGTCAGAATTTACTGAGGCATGAATTGCCTCTCAAAATTTCATGTGTTAAAATATTGATTCCTGTCCTTTGCAGTTGAAACGTAGCTTATTGCTTCAATTATGACTGCTCATGAAAAGAAGATGCCTTCAAAATGAAAAGCCATCAGGTCCTTCTTCTTACTCATCTGTTCGTGTTTAGCATCTTTCTTCATTCTTATTCAGGAATGAAGAAATATGCTGAAAGATACTATTAATAAAGATGTAATAATATCTGTCATGTATTATTGCACTGTTATTGGCATATTGTTATAGGAGATGTGCAGTTAGTAAAATTTTAATGCCATGAATAGATGAACTGGAATTTGCATATTATTGAAGGAAATATGCGTTTTGTTTGTGAATATTCTCCCACCATTCTTAGTTGGCGTCAAATCCAACTCAATGCTTATTTGAGTTGGAGTTGAGTCAGCTCACTTCTGAATTTGGCCCTGAGTTGAGTTGGATCATCATTTTCAACTCAGTGAGTTCAGTTGTAATCAGGGTCACCTCTGTAGCTGTGAGTCAGGGGTTGAGTCAACTCAAGAAAATAACAAGTCTGAGGGATGGGTGTGTTCTTACCAAATAATAATGTGTATGTAATAATAGTGTTTTATGCATGAAGACACAATAATAGCTGCTTCTCTACAACTCATTCCAGTAGCATGGTGATGACCAGAGAAATGAAAAAATTTGACTGCTGGCATTGGCTGGTTTTGCTGATTTGCTGATGTGATGTGTACCATTTTGTTGATGTGTACCATTCTGTTGCAGGATAGGTGGCCAGAAACTCAAAATGTTAGACCAAGACCACTCACCCAGCAGTCTTGGATTATCATCAACGGTGACTTCTGCTCCAACCACCACACTTGCATCACAGAAGCTCAATAGCTCTGACATAGTGTGTAAGTGCATGGGCTTAGGAACCAGGTAAACCTATTTTTAACCTCCCACTGAAACATGGTTGACACCGTGAAGAGTTGCTTCCCTATCCTCCTCGCCTGGGATGCATCGGTCCCTCTGTCATGCGATTCTCCCAAGTGATAAAATGACGCTGCCCAGAGATGACGCCTTTCTGACCAAAATGGTGCACTTTACCTGAATAACACCTGATGCCTTGCTAATCTCCCATACCCAAGTATCCTCCACCATAATTCCTGGATCTGCTCCCACCCGTGTCCACGGCACCTATATATTTTGTGAACCTGAACGTCTCTCAGGTCACATAGATGCTGTCCCCGCCCTGACGTGTATGGTGTGAGCATCTCATAAAAACAACAAACACAGAACAAGTCTTGGAAATTCGATGCAGTCTAAGCACTTCACCATGGCAAGGATAAAAATTTCACCAGTGCGCCATCTCTGTAATATATTTTGCGTGTTTTATGCTCTCCAGGCGTAGATATGACGTCATCTTACCATCCAGTTTGACCACACCTCGTCCCCCAGTCCTGCCCGATGCTAATTTGAGTTGGCTGTGCGCAATATCCACATCCGTAAGCCCGTGCTTGAACACGGACTGTCCTGTTCTGGTTTCGTGCAGGTGTATTATACTAGAACATGCTTGACCAAAATCAACATAGCGAACACAGCAAATTTGGAAAGATCTGCCGTCTCACGGAGGAATAGCGGAAGTCACATTTTCTCGATTTGTAGATTTTGGCACCATGCGAGGAGATTGGATATTTCCATACCATGTCCCTTGACCTAGTTATCTGTCCCCTGACCGAGCTGTCTGTCCCCTGACCGAGTCGTCTGTCCCCTGGCCCAGCCGTCTGTCCCCTTCGTCTGTCCCCTGACCCAGTCGTCTGTCCCCTGGCCCAGTCGTGTGCCCCTGACCCAGTCGTCTGTCCCCTGACCCAGTCGTCTGTCCCTGACCCAGTGTCTGTCCCCTGACCTAGTCGTCTGTCCTCTGACCGGTCGTCTGTCCCCTGACCTAGTCGTTTGTCCCCTGACCCGGTCGTCTGTCCCCTGACCTAGTCGTCTGTCCTCTGACCCAGTCGTCTGTCCCCTGGCCCAATCGTGCGTCCCCTGACCCATTCGTCTGTCCCCTGACCTAGTTGTCTGTCCTCTGACTACGGTCGTCTGTCCCCTGACCTAGTCGTCTGTCTCCTGACCCAGTCGTCTGTCCCCTGGCCCAGTCGTCTGTCCCCTGACCCAGTCGTCTGTCCCCTGACCCAGTCGTCTGTCCCCTGGCCCAATCGTGTGTCCCCTGACCCAGTCGTCTGTCCCTGGCCCAGTCGTGTGTCCCTGACCCAGTCGTCTGTCCCCTGACCAGTCGTCTGTCCCCTGACCCGGTCGTCTGTCCCCTGACCTAGTCGTCTGTCCCCTGGCCCAGTCGTCTGTCCCCTGGCCCAGTCGTCTGTCCCCTGACCCAGTCGTCTGTCCCCTGACCCAGTCGTCTGCCCGTGCCGGCAGCTGCGGCTGGCGTCACTGTCGGCAATGTCAGCACCGCCGCTCCGCCGTCCCTGCTCTTCAACGTCACGCAGACGGGCGGCGTGTTCAGCCAGGTCAACCCGGGCGCCCTCTACCGCGGCTCCATAGTGTTCGGTGTGCTCTGCGTGCTGGTGGTGCTCTACATCGCACTGCGCACGTGCAGGTTTGTTTTGTGCTGTACGGGCTGCGCTTGAGGCTGGGCTTTCTTTACAATATTCTGAACAGGTATCCGTAGAAGTGAGGTGTCATAGCCCGTTATTTGAATGGTTTTCCCGGAAAGCTCCCCTACATTCCCCACGGAGCGTGCGGAAGTAATACAGAAATCCCAGCGACATTTCCTAGAATAGTGACCTCCATGAAGGTCGTGGTAAAGGGGCATATGCATGAAGTGGATGTATTTTACATATTTTTCGAATACAGGAGAGTCGATAAAGCAACAATTTCCGGATGAAATAGGTTTTCTCGTTCTTTGGTACTTACTGGCGTACTTATTTGAACAGAAAGAAACAGGCCCAAGCGGAGACTGAGAAGTCGGTCCAGGTTGTCTCTGCACCTGCTAGCTGTAGCAATCGGAGAAGGCCAATATATCGCCGGGGTTGCATATCATGGCGATGCAAACTGCGCAAGGCCACTAACTTGCTGAAGGGGGTGCTTCTGTTGCACTGCGAACGTGCAGATCAGTAAGACAATGGGAGATAACCATCTTCGTTAGCTATTTTTACCTTTATAATGAATTAGCCTTTGTAAAGGTGCTTGAAATTCATCTTTCCACAATCCCGGAGATATTTTAGCGTCAATTTGAGAAATCTGGTGCGGTCCGCATTGTAATCTGCATTGTCCATTTGCTTTGGCCTAAGAGCTAAGTTTTGAGATGGCGCCAACCTTGGTCAGCAGCCTGGGTATAAGCGCTCGCTCTCCTCTTCCCTGCGGTGATTCCGACTCCAGTAGCTCCCGATTTTCCGTGAATGCGGCCATATCGTCACGGCTGTTAACCACGCGATATATATGCCACCGGTACCAGTGTGCTAAACAGACCCGCCGTGGGCGTCTGACGTGTCCGCGGGACTCGTTCGACCGTAAACGCGTTCGATACCGCTGCAATAAAGGTGCGATAGGCCGGCTCCCCGTCCTCGGATGTGTCAGGCGACCGTCCGCCCGATACCTGCCGCGCACCGTGCTGCGTGGGATCTTAAAACGTACCATGATAGCGGCTGTCGTTGTAGTGCTCTGCTTTGACGCGGCTTCAACAGCCACAGAGCTCTGCTCTCACGCGGCTTCAACTGCCACAGGGCTCTGCTTTGACGCGTCTTCAACAGCCACAGAGCTCTGCTCTCACGCGGCTTCAACTGCCACAGAGCTCTGCTTTGACGCGGCTTCAACTGCCACAGAGCTCTGCTTTGACGCGTCTTCAACAGCCACAGAGCTCTGCTCTCACGCGGCTTCAACTGCCACAGAGCTCTGCTTTGACGCGGCTTCAACAGCCACAGAGCTCTGCTTTGACGCGGCCTCAACAGACACAGAGCTCTGCTTTGACGCGGCTTCAACAGCCACAGAGCTCTGCTTTGACGCGGCCTCAACAGCCACAGAGCTCTGCTTTGACGCGGCTTCAACAGCCACGGAGCTCTGCTTTGACGCGGCTTCAACAGCCACAGAGCTCTGCTTTGACGCGGCCTCAACAGCCACAGAGCTCTGCTTTGACGCGGCTTCAACAGCCACAGAGCTCTGCTTTGACGCGGCTTCAACAGCCACAGAGCTCTGCTTTGACGCGGCTTTATTAGCCGCAGAGCTGGTCAGGCTGTGACTGATGTCAGGATCAGTGGCTATATATCCCGTGACACGTGCACGTCAGTGCACAGAGCGTGCGTCATGGCCGTAGCTGGTCTTAACGGAGTCCCGGAAACGCGCCGGAAGAAACTCACCTTCCTGAGTGAGCCCGGCAGCCTGGCACCGTTCTACTAATGTAGATGTACTGGGCTAGACTAAAACATATAGGCGACACCGGAGATAGCGCTGCTTCTACATTAGATACTCTGTCCACATCCACAGCCGTGTGGTACCAGGAGCTGCAACCGTAGGGGCTTGGTCATGCAATAGAAGGCGTGATGTAAAGTGATCTGTAATTATATGTACGCTAGGATAAGTGGTATACCCTTCTCTTCGTAACGCCTATAACCAGCTATCAAGCCGGAGTGGCTTGGATGGCTGAATTATACAGCTCCGGTCCAGGTTACGGAGTGCATGCCTTTGGCGACGTCTGTGTTGGGTGTCGGTGTAGGCTGGAGTGCATGTTGGTGACGTCTGTCTTGGGTGTCGGTGTAGGCTGGAGTTCATGTTGGCGACGTCTGTGTTGGGTGTCGGTGTAGGCTGGAGTGCATGTTGGCGACGTCTGTGTTGGGTGTCGGTGTAGGCTGGAGTGCATGTTGGTGACGTCTGTGCTGGGTGTCGGCAGGCTTCGGCGACACCGCCAGTCGGCGCGGTACAACGTGCTGGCCACCCACGACGAGGCCGTACCGCTGCACAGCGACGACGACGAGGAGACGGTGTTCGACGCCGCCGGGCCGCGCCGGTAGTGGCGCCACCTGGAGGCTCTGCCAGAGGTGCCATCAGAGACGACTGCAAACTCGGCAAGCGCTGCAGCTCACCAGCGGTGCTTGCCCGTAATTGGGAGAGTTGAACGGCCTGGCGTCAGACATGAGCGGCAGCAGTCTCCGGCTGCAGAGTTCTGGATCATGTGCGTAAGCACGCTGATGAGAGGGTGACGCAGCTCCGGGTGGACACTGGTGCCGGAGTAGAGCGCCCGGGGTGCATCAGGTGCAGTGAATGGTAATGTTATCGCTCTGGGTAATATGTCACCGCTGCATTTGGGCAGAGCTGCTGCTCAAAATCGTTCAACAGCTGACGGAGTATGGTCAGCGGGAAGGAGGACATTTAAGCGCCGGCTGCATCGACCAATAGCAGGAAATACCGTCTGCGGGCGACTGGTGGTCACACGCCGCTCACTGACGGAGCTGTGGAGAGTCTGGCGACGTCCCTAAAGCCAGGCGCTGGACGGCTCTGTGCGTTCCTTACGGCTGTGCTGTGACCTGCATTTTTGTAGCTAAGCGGGCCACGCAACGCATATTTGAGAGCCAAAACCAAAATCAGGGTGTGTCCATAATTTAAGCCACGCGGACGTTGCGCGGGATGTGGTTTTACAGTGCTCAGTGTGTGTTTGTATGTGGCCGACATCGAGACTACCGTTGGCGTTGTCTGGTGCGGAGCTGTTCGGTGCTGTCCAAGCACCGCCCAGAGGGGTGTCTGCGGGGACGCTACGGGGGCAGCGACTGCAGCCTAACGGCCAAGTCTAGGTTTGGTCGGCTTCTTAGTTTACAGTTTACACTTGGGTGTGAAGGGTGTTTCAAGAAAATTCGCTTTCAGAATGTCCAGCATGTGAGTGATGCTGGACATTCGGAAAAAGCACAATTTGCGTAGTATACAAGAGTTAAATTAAAGATAGATACGCGGAAAATTTTTATTGGCTAGATCGAAAGGTCACAAAAAGTTGTTTCAGAAATCCTATTCTCATTTTTGCGAATTCGGCCTGCAAATGCCTTAAAATTTCTCTCAAAGTCAACATTTCTAGACGACTTTACCGGTACACACCATATCAATGTATATGACGTACACACGGCTAAGGCTATAAAGTTCTCTAAGAATAAGGTCATATCTATCCTAAATAGCGACGTAAAACTTTGGACTACTACAGAAAAAATTACTTTAGAAAACCAGCATTCCAAAACTATTTTGAAACAAATATAGTGCTTAAAAGAAATCACAATTAACCAATCAGAAGCCTAGGAATTCTCAAACCAGGGTCACGTGACCTATTTGACGCAAAAGTTTTGTCATCCTGGGGCTGAAGCCGAAAATGGCTCAAGACCCGAGATACGAAACCGCTGAAGACTTGAGTAATTATGTTTTTTTCCGTTTCTAGGGTAAACTGATTCATTTTGTAGTTTTTAAAAGCCTTTTAAAATTAATTCAAATACAAAAAAAGGAGAACAGACATTTCTATTACGAAAAAACATTGTTCTTCAACCTTAAATAGTTTTCGAAAAGTAAGTGATGGTTGAAGGTTTCAGCACTAAATTGGAACTGGTAATCTATTTCGATAATAAGTGAGTGGCCTCCCAAAATTTCGTGTAAGATACAAAAATAATTGATAGTTTCGTAATCAGGATTTTTTAAATAGCAAGAAACCACAATAATAATTTTTCCGCGTATCTCCCTTTAACCATGTGACCTCGTGCAATGACTCCATTTTCAGCCAAATATAGCAAATTATATAATCCACGAGAGGTAAATAAATTGATCTCCGAACATTTACGTGGGATGAATAAATAACGATTCAATATATTTCCAATTTTCCATCAAACGCTCAGATTGTGGATCGCTGGTCGACCGCGGAGTGTTGTTCTGTGTTGCTGGCCTGCACTGCTGCGGGGTGCTAGTCTGCACGGCTGCGGGGTGTTGTTCTGCACGGCCGTGGGGTGTTGTTCTGCACGGCTGTGGGGTGTTGTACTGCACGGCTGCGGGGTGTTGTTCTGCAGCGGTGGTCTGCACGGCTGAGGTGTGTAGTTTTGCGCGACTGTGTGACGTGGGATGCTTTGATACCGCGTTCTCTGGCCGGGACACCAGCGTATCTGCTGCACGGCAGCTGATGACAGTGGTGGGGCGGAGGTGGCGCCGCCGTTGGAGCGCCCTCCCCTCTGCCTCGGTTCGGCTTATCAGTTCTGTATGGCTGCGTCATGTGCCCTGCGGCTGCCCGGCTGTACCGGCTGTCGTATTTTTAATGATAGGTATCCAATACAAACGAATACCAAGTGTGGTACCGCTGAGCTTTCCGTCTGGAGTGCCACCAGCATCAGTTTTCTAGGGAAAGTTGTTAAGGGTCGCGCCGAACTATACTGACCACGGACTGGGCCAGTATGTCTGAATGCGGGCGTGTGGGGTGGTTTGGCTATTCTGCACCGTCATTTATTCCCGAGATTCCGAGAGGCGGATTTATCAGGTGACGAGCAGACACGTGATGTTGTTATAGCGGCCGCCGGTGAATATGTGATGGGGATGGCTAGTTTTACCCAGAGGCGTGGTGCGGCCTTCTCGCTGATCATGAAGTGATTAAGCTGTAGTGAGTGGCTCACTGACATTCTGTGAGATGCTGCGATGAGTGGAACGTGCAATGTACAGAGGGCATTTTGCTTATGATGAAACCAATTATAAGACTATTTTATCGAGCTGTCGGAGTTTTTTTTTGCCAATGCGACCTAAGGCTGCGGAGACGCTGAGGTTTGTTGCCGTATCACAGTGCGGTTCTTAGCCCGCGGTGCCGCTACCCACTGCACCGGCGTGGGTTCATTACTCCCGCCGCGCCATGATAGCTACATTTGGTGACGTCACCCTAGCTGTTGCCCCTCATCCAGCCATTCTCTAGAATGCAGTGTTCCTGAACAAACCCATCCGGCATGCGAATTGAACACATACGCTGCAGATTACAGGGAAAAGCTGGTTCCAGGACTGACTGGGATGGAGCATCCCTAGGAGACACTTGCGACTCGTGTTGACTGTTTTTCATGGTTTGGTCTAAAGGTGCCAAACGCGGCCACTTCATTCAACAGCGTTATGCACCAGGATTTCTTCCCATCGTTTTGTATCGATTTAACATTTTTGAAATTTTCAAAATTACCGAGGCTTTCTTTAAACTAAACGTCGTATTTTCAGGAGCTTTCAATAAATTTGAAGCTCCTGAAAATACGACGTTCACTTTATAGCCATTGCAATGGCTCAGTTTGGGACCGACCGAAATATGCGTACGGAGTAGGTACTTCCCATAACTTGACTTCGCTCGCAGCGACACACTTTCTGCACATCTTTGGAATTGTATAGTTTCCCTGAAGACATGGTCAAGTCAAGTCACAGGCTTTTTATAAGGCGTTCTGTGCGTAGCACCTTTGCCCGCCTCTAAAGGAGTGTGTGGGAGAATTTCAGAATTTTGCGTGAGTTACCCTCTGAAGACATGGGGTAACTCTTCTCTTAAGGGACGCAGGCACTAAACGGAGCAGGTAGTCATGTCTATTACTACGGTGTCCGTGTTTCGTCGCTGGAGACCGCATTCAGTCAGGGGTCGCACCGGCTCGAGGTGGATATGGGACTCATTGTGGCCTTCGCGGGGCATGCACTCCGTTGCCGGTTCATGTTCTGCACATGGCTGGAGATCTCTTCTCGATCAGAGGGGGAGGTTCCTGGTTGGGTTAACGCTGGCAGGGCAATGCAAGCCGTCTACAAATCCTATGGGAGACCCAAAATCCAGGGGGACGTACCCCCTGGGATTTCCAGTTATTGTTCTGCATATGCTCTCGTCGCACCCGTCCCTGCTGGGTCCTCGTCCACTGTCGTTCTCTGTCGGTGCACCCGCGGCAGGGTACGTTGGTCTGTCCTGGAAGACGCTGAGCTGAGGTCCGAAGTGGCCACTTCGGCCATGCCCGCCACTCTCCCCTTGCCCTGTTTAATTCAGGGCGGGAATGTGTCCCGTACTTTCTCGTGTACCTATTGCTGCCAATCTATATGCGTCTCATTTGGCTTGTGTAACTTTTCACGGCGTTTAATTTAGGTTATGCGACCACTTGTTAAATGGCTACCGGGCTATTGCTGGTATTCTATTATTAATTCTGTAGTTATGTGTGCTTTTATTTATTGCTTGCACTTTTCAGTACTTTTAGGTTCCTTCGACATATGATTAAGTCACTTATTGTCTAAAATACTAATCTGACATGTTATTGATTGTACGTTCACTTGTGGTACTGGTGAATGCAGGTCAGGCTCGTCTTGGGTCTGTCTGGGAGGCTCTGCCGCTTAGCGGGCTCCCTGGTTTGTCTGGAGGCAGCATCTATAGCGTTTGTAGAAAGGGCGGATGAAGAAATAGTACAAACTATTTTTTTGCCCGGGTTTGTAGCAGATGAAAAATCCAATACCAAAGAAACCTATTGAATAAACCTATGAGCTTTCGTGGTAACCAAAGGTATTCAGTGAATCTCCCCTTAGAAGGAGCATGAACATAGTCATGGACACTTGGTAATATTGACTTCATCACTAGAAGACACTCTGATGTATCCCGAACAAATCTGTGACACGCTTACAATTCCTCATACCTGGCCACAGTCATGTTACCGATCGCCTGGAAAAGATCCACCCATTCCGATGAGTCCCGGTAGAACACCGGAGGCTCTCCAATCGGCGTTTCCACGTCCACAGTGTGAAGTCCCTCGAACAGCCGGCCAGTCCACAGGTGTCGCCACTGGTCGTCAGGGAGTGCTACGCTCCACCTGGATACCCCGCGTGTCAACACGGGAGACACCAGGAGGTCACGGCCGTACAGGTACACGTGACCGCTGTTGAGCTCTGAGTAGGGGTGTCAGCGTGTGCGGGTAGTGGAGGAAGACGGGCCGCTGCATAGGCGTGTGGCTGCTGGAGTACTCCTGCAAGATGGCGCTCCTGTACGGCGCCAACGCGTCGAACAGATGGGAGAAACGCGCGAACGCTTCGAGCGTGCTGTTGTTTGAGTACCACTGGACGTTGGCCGTGGGTCGGCTGCCCTCGTGGGTGCGCATGAGGGGCGTGAACACGGCTGCCTCGGCTGAGCGCAGCAGCAGCTCCTGGGAGCGCTGGAAGAACGGCTGCTGGGTGGTGTAACCACCAATGTCATAATGGTTTATTCCACAACCGGAGACAGCCAGGGAAAGCGCAGAGACTATAGTCGTAGCCACGCCATCTGTTTTGGTCCAGTCAACATTCTGGTCCCCCGACCAGGACATCGAAGCGTAGTTAACCTGCTCAGCGTTACCAGCCCGTACGAAGAAGAGTGTATCGTTCTCTTTGCCGGCGGCGGTGACAGCGCGCCGGTTGACGCGCCCCCAGAGTGACGGGTAGAGGTTGTGGAGCGCTGCCGGTGACGTCAGCGCTGAGGCGTTGGACGATACGGCGTCGACAGGCACATACTCGCCGAAGTCGGCCATCCAACCGGCGATGCCGAGGTCCAACAGGTTGGTTTGGATGAGGCTCTGGTACCAGTCTGCTGCAGCCTCCGACAACAGGTCCACCGTGACGCAGGAGAACCCGCCAAAGTCTATGATGTAGTCCTCACCATCGCTATTTTGGAGGAAGTAGCCCTTACCAGTATTGTTTTTGTAAATATCTCCGTCGATGTTGAGATGAGGATTAATGTATGCTAATACTTTCACTCCCTCCGCGTCAAGTCTTTTGATGGCGTCGTCGAGGCCTGGATACATGGTTTCGTTCCAGCGCCAGTTCCAGAACAGGCGCTGCCCGAACAGCGTGTCCTTTCGACCAGCCCAGTCCTGGATCCAGAGCCCGGCCACCTTGACTCCCGCGTTCTTGGCCTGCTGGTACCGGGCCAGCATGGTGTCGGTGCCTCCCTGCACCCCCCAGGATGACGCCGCTCATGGCCCAGGCCGGCACCAGCTGGCGTGCGCTGTTGGTCCACTGGACCAGCTCCAGCGGCGACCCCGCTGCCACCTCCAGCAGGACCAGCGCCGGGTTCTGGCTGTAGTATTCATGGTATTCCGACGCCGTGAAGTTGAGCCCGCTCAGCTCGTTGGTCTTGCTGAGAAGGAGGTAGCCCCTGGAGGAGAGGTAGCTCGGCTGTGGCCAGTAAGTGGTGTAGTAGTCACCGCCGGCTCCTCCGTCCAGGTCGATGATCCACGACAACGGGTTAGTGGGATCCCTGATGATGCCTTGCTCTCGGGTCCAGATAGGATAGTTTCTACCACGCAGATTGAAATACGTGTATTGCTCACCGCCGCCAAATACGGCCTCCTTCTCCTCCGCCCAGAGTCTCAGCCAAAGCCGGTTATAAGCCTGCGGATCCTTGAGACGAAGTCCTCCTCGAATGGTAATTATACCTTTCGAAGAAGGGGAGAGAACTAGATCAACAGCGCTACCGTTCCGCCCTTCGGCCCACAAAGAGATTTTCTGTTCGTCGCCGTTCCGTGCGTCAACGGAGAAGCTGGTCAGTGGGCAGCAAGTTGTCGTAGTGTCGTTAATGATGAAGCTCCCCTGCTGCTCTCGAAACGTGGTAGATCCGTTACCAACAAAGACAGCAGGCCTGTCCTTATGGTGGTCGATTATCTGAAAACATAAACACGTGAGGTTTACCTGATCAATAGACGCCGATACCAACAAATATAACAGCTATTGATTATTTTGATTCTGCGAAAATTATATCGGTACATCTAAACAAATTGCTCAGGGGAAGGCTTTTCAAATTTTCCAGCATCCCTTCATCACTTAGGTGCTAGGTCTTCTGTTTGCTTTAGGGTCTGGCATTTGACCGTCTTCTATTTTTCGTACGCCTATTATTCTTATTCACGTTTGTTATATCTTTGGTTATTCGGAGCCCATGTAATATAGGCTAACATCAGTGAAATATGTAAGTGGTTCTGCATATGGTATATTGGCAGCCATCTGGTATCAATCGTTGGACAGTGAAATGTGGAGACGCCACTAATTCCGAACAAAGAGCGTGCGGGTGTGCAATGGTGCATCTGTGTGCTAAAGCTCCGTTCGGTTATAAGGCAGGACTATAGCTGGCACCAGATACCGTTCGAGTCTGGATCGTAGCTGACCAGGTTATCGAAACTTATCAAGTGCTTATAGCTCACTTTACAGTTCAATCCGCTGAAAATAGTAACTAAACTTTATTTCCCTATGTACATCCAATGTTCAGTTTGTAAGTTCAGTCAGCCAGCTAGGCTGATGACTGCCGATATGTAGTGAGTGTTTTCTTTGCAGTTTCACAAATGTTTTGTCACATTTGCATGAAGTGCAAATAAATCTTTTGGATGAATTTGAAGCACAGGAAACTTGGACTAAGTTGATATGTACGGTTTTTCAAGTCGATGTAGCTGGCTGTAACTGCAGGGCTCTAACGGAAAAATAGCAATGCTGTTATGCTACACAGGGTAAATTAGATTTGGACCAGGTAGCAATGGAACGGAACCTTTTAACAGTACATTCCGGCGTTTTTAGAAGCAGGCACCGAGTATCTCCCACGTCCAGTTGTTGGGAACATATCAGAAATATGGTTGAAACATTCTTCCTGAAGCATCTCTTTTCTTGCACGAAAGGCGGGACTAACAGGATCGAAAGTTTCTGTACTCTTGAGATGCAGATGTATCCTCAAACCAATATTTTGCATCTCAGCCGTCTGTTTGCACCCCCAATATTCCGTGGCGGGCCCATTATATGTTCTCGGCGCCCCAAATATTTACTTTCCGCTCCCCCCAGGATGTGGGGAGCGGCGCCCCCGAATGCGACCCCGGTCTCTAACCCCGAGAATACCTCGGGACTCATTTCATCTTTTCCATCCCCTACAGTATTTGCAAAGTTACACCTGTCCTTTTAGCACCAGAATCGGGCGTTATAAGCACGTTGAACAGCGGACAAGTCTCAGTGTGTCCCCACGGGAGCATTTAAAGATGTTGTCGTGGAGCAAAATATTTAAATGTGTTTGTCTCCAATTTTCTTTCACAATTCCCCTAGATATTTTTATAACCGCACATAATTCAGCTCGAATAAAACTCAGTGACAGGCGCACTGACAATGTTTATGCCATAAAGTATTTACAAAAGTTGATATAGCACACAATACCGACTTCAAAATTTGTTATAACATATTGACGTATGCCATTCTGTACTAGGGGCAGGCCTCACGACTGTACCAGTCCCTTTTCTCTCGTGGGCTTGAAACAAGTTTTATTTTATTCCTTCCTCGAATACAGTGATTCTCACCAGCAGGTTGTTGAGGAACACCCGGAGGGAGGTGTCGTTGAAGGTGATGTTGAAGTCCTGGGCTGGAAGCGCCAGTACCGCACTTGACCACAGCGCGTGCACTGCCAGCACCAGTACCGACAGGCGCCATAGCCTGGCCATGCTGACCGGGGCTGGAGGCGACCGAGCAGGAACCGGAACTGAGTCGTTGGGATGTGCGAGGTCCTCGTCAGCACGCGCTCTCCAATGCCGCGAGCAGGGACGAGCCGGAAGCGTCGAGTGGCCAGTCTCCGCGTGAAATTCTTACTGTATTGACGGTTACGCTGTGGCTGCGCTGCGGCTTATCAGCTAGGAAATACAGGCAACCTGGACACCGATACCACCATCGGTGTAACTGCCCGGGAAATTTTCCGGTCGAATGCTCAAAAGCACCAAGAAAGCTCAGGTCTTCGGCTTAAAGAGAATCAACGAAAATCCGTGATGCAGGGTATGATAAGAACGTAGGCCACCTTATGCGATAATACCCTCCCCCTTTATGATAATCTAAAAACGCCTCTTTCGCTGACAGCTTTGATATTGGGACGCCGTTATCCTGCCCAGCTCTTAAGATATCACAATTCAAGGCTAATGTAAACCTAATCGTGTATTATGAAACAGGGGCGTTGGAGCTGCTTGAAAGGTGGGAGGGAATGGGGCAGTCTTAGAGAGAGCTCCTGTACAAGAGGCTCATAATTATGAGCAGTTCAAAACAGCCCATTTGGTGCCCATAAGGGATACATGCACACCTGTTGACACTTATTATTTCCATACGTACCTTCTTAGGCTCTTTCCCGCCGTTTCCGTTCATTGAATAACTCCGTGGTGATTTTTCCACTTGGCAGTGGAAGTCGGCTGATCTCGTCACACCTGCCGATGTCCGAGGGACGGCTGCTGCTCGGCATTTAGTGCGGAATGCGTGTCCAAATTCGAGCTCTGTGGAGTTGTCTGCACTAGATTTTGATTGCGTCCAGATTTCGGGGCCTTTCTGTAAGCACTCGGTTAGTGGGTGCATTGGTCTTTTTCACGAAGCTCTTCTCGTCCAGGGGCATGCAGAGGGTGTACTACGGAACTGGAACTTTCCCAGGTAATCTATCGGACCTGTTTGGGTTTCTTGTTTTATATTACAGTTGCTAATATTTTTATGTCCGTTGCGGGGTTCACCCCAGAAAATTGTGGAGGGGGTAGTGACCCCCTGGCCTACCCCGGTTCCTACGTCCATGCTGTGAAACGGCTGCGGACTCACGCTCGTTCTGAACTTCAACCTCTTCTCAGCTGCAGGGAAACCTAGGAACAGTTCTCTTTACTTTGATAAGAAAAAAATCCCATGCTATTGCAAGTTAAGTTTATTGAGTCGGAGCCTCTCTAAATTCATGAAGGGACTTGTCACGAAGAACCCGACTACACCACCTGAACGAGCAACTTTCGCAATGACAGGTTGATTTAGAAGCCAAAGTTTGACGTTCCACTAAGCACAGGGACGGCCGGCCAGCCGCCCTCTTACCAGTCAGTTGCCAGCCGACCTACGTCCGGTGAATATTAAGCGCCGGAGCGTCTCAGAGGATCGATCCCAAGAACTCACACGCACCGCCGCTGCATGCTCCTGGACCGTGGACTGGAGCCCAACGCCCTACCAACTGACATGCGAGTTTTGCCATGAAGAAACGCTGTGAATGGGCCTTAACAGCGAGTCTATGATCAAGGTTTAGAATTTCACCGATTTGATGATGTCACGTATTGTTAGAAAAGGGGAAATGTTTCTGTTTCTAGCGAATGGAAGTGGGGAATTTTTTTCTGATTTTCCGACCTCTTTTGTTCCTATATTACTTTTTTAGAATCTTGACAAAGTGTTATATTCCCTTTGGGGAAATTTATGTTTGGCTGCAAAATACATTCAAAATTACATGTCATCGTTCGGATTCAAAACATAAGA
Source organism: Lepas anatifera (assembly GCA_034440635.1). Lineage (NCBI taxonomy): Eukaryota > Metazoa > Arthropoda > Thecostraca > Lepadidae > Lepas > Lepas anatifera. The sequence goes on from JAOTON010001636.1 coordinate 18,911, forward strand.
GTTTAGACCATCAAACCAGTGCGGACTTCAAAAAGCATCCCTCACTCTCCGTTCGATCTGATGTTTTTAGCCCCTATCATCTTCCCGCTAACATCTTTAGAAGAATATACTCTATTGTACTTTCATGGCACAGCTTGGCATCACCAATCCTCGTCTAGATCCAGTAAACCACCGATGTAGCAAAACTGTCAGGTTTTCAATTCATATGGCTGGGTTTAGGGAGCAAGGAGCTAGCGCCTTCACCCCGATAAAACTATTCATCACAGGCGGCCCATCACGGCGCCCCGGAAACCCATGAGATGGCCCCAGCCTCCCCGCTGACCTTTGCCTCCCAATGCTCTAGGATTATGTGTTTCAGATTGCTCTGTTCCACTTTTGCTCTGGAATTGAACTAAAAAATACTGAAATGGCTCCGGAGGAATTGCAGAACAATTGAGAATGTGTGTGTACTTACTGCTCATTAGTCCAAACCAGTCTCTTCGTCCCAGCTGGTCCCACAGTCTAAGAATTGGTATCATTACACTGGACCGTCGGAACATTGAATGATTGAAACTTTTGATAATGCATCAGCAGTGTTGGAAACTGTCACAATTTGATCTTAGATAGTTCATTCGCTAAGCTCTCTATCGTACGCCCAACACCGCTGGGATTGTCCGGCCCCTTAAGCTCAATAACATCGCCGGAAATGTAACAGCGGTTATTTTAACGTTATTGTAATTGTCTGCACCCTGGCTTTCTAATGATATGCATTAGACCCAATTCGATCATGAACTGACCCCAGGTCAGGTTCACTATTGGATATGACCTAGTGGTAATATGATATATCATTCGCCGCGGCTTACTGAGAGGACCCCAAACGTGTATAGAGTTTTGTGATAGCTCTCTTTTACTCTAGATGTTAGGGACTGAAAAGCCGTAATTTCCATCACGTCTAAGCATATCCCTTCGGGGGCATGTTTTGGTCACTGGTGACGCTGAATTTGGCCTGACAATCTCTATAAAACACTCTCGTTAGAGTTTAGGTTAGGATACTTAACACCGTCTAACGCTTTTCTTTAGGTAACTAGCGTGGTTTTCGATATCTTAGGGGGATGCCCACCCCCTTGTTAAGGCGACGATGACTCAGACCCCTCGTCAATGCGCGTGTTAGCACGCATCGATATGGGGTCTTCCCCTCCCTCACCAGCACGAGGGAATTTTTTCGGGGGGATGGGGTCTTCCTCATCCCTCACTAGAGTTCACTAGAGGTCAAAGTATGTTCTCATGGGACTTACGTTTTGTATCATAACAGCTGGCAGTGCAGAGATATAGAAAATATATAAGCACCATTGGAATCCTCTCGTGAAATTCAATTGAATTATGCATCTTATGATTTCGTCGGATTAAATCCAAAAATTGACATGACCTGATTTTAGGTCAGGTCAAGGTCAGTATAAGCCATAACCCATATCATTTGAATAAACACAATGACGTCAAAACAAACCCTCTATCATTATTTCCCTAGAGGTATTTTTTAAATTAAAATGATTTCCCCCTGCGTTTTCAATGGAGAGGTCATGGTCACGAATTGACACCGTCATGAATACCTATGTCAAATCCAGTTGCCGCCTCCTGTTTTGCTTTGTGACCTTACTATGTGATATGATGGGCCTCAGATCGATAGATTAAGTCACCTCTTAGTGCTGTACCTCCTATAAACATATTTTGAGATCAAGCCCTTTGACCTGGACCGGTGAACTGACCTAAAATTGCCTGAACCAAAAATTGTTTCAGAGGTGGCAGCAAGGCGCAGTAATAGGCAGTGGCGGCGGAAGATCCCGATTTAAGGGGGTCACCACGGAATTTTCAACCATTTTCTTTCTGGTCAATACCATAGGGTTAGTGTTAAAATTTCTCATTTAAGCGGAGGGGAAGGGTGCCTCGGCACCCCTAGTTCCGCCGCCTATGGTAACAGTTATTCCAAGTACGGTGGTGCGCCGTCTCGCTGTCTTTTGTCTACATATGAAAAACCTAAGGGGGAGCAGGTATGTACCTACCTGTCGCTCGTGTGCCGACGCGTGTTAAGAGTGACTTTTATATAGCCGGGGCGTAGCCAGGACCTAGCAAAGTGGACAGTTGCTGCCATTTGGTTAATATTGAGCAGTTACCAGGCCTATCTTTTTCTGACCAGTTCTGACTCTTACGCCGCTCAACCGTGGCCAAATTGACAGGTTTGTGAGGATAGACTCCAGGGCTATGTCCTGCTCCCACGCTAGACATGATAAATATATAGGTCAGCTCTTAGTTCACGGCACACAAATCGTCCGATTTGGCAGTTGTGCATAGTGATTTCGAAAACCAGCACGCGTGACCAAGGACCACCATGGGCATCTCGATCCAAACCCATGCACATCTATTCGAGCACACCTGAGGTGTGTCGATCTCACCTGTTTTATAAAGACCCTCATCGACGATCAATCTGGGCGTAACTGCCGGCATGTTTTCCCCGGTAATTGCTATCGGCCGTCGCGCCCGGCGCGGGGCTCCGCTCGTCTCGATCCCCGCCCGATACCGCCTCGGCGGTGCCGCCCGAATGCATTGTCAGCGTCGCCGCCGGCCGACGGCGCGGCCGTTGAATTACTTTCCGACGCGAGCGCCAGAGCCGCCGGGAGCAGTAAATCAGAAATTGGATCGCCGCAGCGGGAGATTGACCAGACGTTATCGCTCGCGCACACCGGGTCCGAGTCAGGCCATGGTACGTTTCGGTGACGAATTTAGCTTCTAAATGTTAGCATGCATGCGCTGCTGCCGTCTCGCCGCTGAAATGAATATCACAGGCCGGAGGGTGGAGTGAATCGGTTCAGAATGCCATGCATTATATCATGCGAAATAAACAAGATATCAAATTTTCTAGAGAAAGTATCGAAAAGCAAAACAAGGAAATTAGGTATCAGTGTACCGACCCAGAAAATATCTAATTTAAAGACGCCGTTCACAAAGTGTATTTGTACTAGTGCCAGCTGTCACCTTCCCAGTTTCTAATAACGATTATATTGGTGCATATTAACCATACGAATAGCGGCGTTGGCACTGGTTGAATGTAAGCAGACCGGACTCCAACCTTAATCAGATAATCATTCAAAATCAGCCGGGAAAAATATCGTCGGTTTATCGGGAGCATGGGGGTTACATTATGATAAGTCTGGGCTATTCTCTCTCTGCAAAAGTGAAGCCCTGCCTCTCTCCTGAATTTTGGGCACTCGTTCTTACAAAATATGGATTTTGAGCTGAATTTAGTACCTACTTAAAAGTCCATATCACCGTAGTACCCGCTGCGTGGTCAGACTTCAGAGTAGGTGAAAATATGGTAGCGTTTACGAACAGTTACCATTGCAATTATATTGCCGCGATCATATGCATATTAGCCATGCGAGCAGATGTGTTCCGACTGAAATTTGATTATCAGCCGAAAGTGAGAATCATATCTTTAATGGCGATGAGGTTGCAGTGGACATGAACATAGGCGATGGAACGGGGGACCGAGGTACCGTACTCCCTTGAACGGACCAGTGGAGGTACCATGGTACCATGGTACCTCCACTCATGGGCGCCGAAAGCGGGGGGGACGGGGGACGCATCCTCCTGTTGGCCAGCCAGGGGGAACGTCCCTCCAACATTTTTATTGGGTCAATGGCCATTAATGCCGTCAGGTATCGAATATGCTCAAAATTCGCCTACTCCGGTCAGCACCAACTCGGGTCCGTCCCCCCCCCACTCTGCGAAAATTCCGTGGCGGCGCTCCTGCCTCCACTGGTCCATGGTACCTCCACAGGAGGTGAAAGACTGTTCACAAACTCACAGAGGCTAACAGCAGACTCACGCTGTTGGTTTTCCTCACGTGTGATGTCTTATTCAAACGATCATCACTCTCATTGTGTAACCTCTTCCGCGATCTGGCACATATAGCCTCTGCAGCTGCAATGCCCTAAAACTCAAATCTTCCATGATTTAAGTGGACCGGGAAGGAATCACTGAAAACGAAGGGTGTAACAAAACCGTTCGGTGACAAGCCATGAAGTCTAAAATAGTTTGAGTAGTTTGAAAATATCAGAGGCACTAACATTAAACTGTTGCCGATTAAAGGTTATAGCAAGACGGGTAGGTAAAAACGTTTTTATTAGGGTCTGAGCAAGTTAAGTTTCTTTGGCTCAAAAAGCAGACCGACAATAATATGCTGAAATAAACAGATATTCGCCGATATGTTTCAGTTGTTTATTCGCTTTCGAGCTGTCATAGGTGCTGAATGCCGCCGCCATCAGATTCTAGAAAAAAGTGTTTTTGTGAGAATGTCTGTTTTCAAGGACGTCTTTGTTTCAGCTGTTCTTCTTTGTAGATATGGAGCCAGTTCAATTAGAACTCCAGGGGGTAAAACAGTTCATGGAATTTTTAACGAAATGTGAGTCCTGTAGAAAATGCCTACTCAAAAACCACTGCTGTTATATTTCGTCAATACAAAACCATGAAGTTTGCAGATAAGTAAGCGCCCAGTGAGCGGAAACAGCCTCTTTCCGGGGTTTGCTTCTACACTTCTTCTACGCTTCTCCCTTCCCTTCTACTTTTAAAGAACGTGGGAGCAGCAGAAGTGTGGAATGCCGTACCTCCGCAGTTAGGGAAGGCTAAGATATAATAGCGGCACGATCTAAAACAAAACTATATAAAAGATGCTCCATGCCGCGAGGGAGACAGATTTCATTCTACCAAATGTGTCATCGGCACCCAGGACAATATTTACTGGCTGGCAGGTAGAAGGTAACTTTACTGAAACGACTGATGGTACTTTAAAGCACCATCAATCATTCTTGAACCTTCTGACCCAGTGTTATAATAAGCGTCTCATTGTGACAGTCAGTCATCAGACATTCTAAGCAGATTGTGTGCGGTAGAGTTGTTATGCCCTCGCAGCTGAGGCACGGTTTGGTCGTTGTCTATCTCTGTGAAGTTCTGACGAGCCCCGCGAGACTCACAGCCGGGCCAGCCTCAAATGAGACGCTCTGGTGTTATTGTAGTCGCCGCACGCGCGGCGCTCTCCGCGCCCGGCGAAAACAACACCGTGGATATAATCAGAAATTATGGTGGTCGACGCAGCACCGAATTCCCACCGAAAGAGTCGTTGAAAAACGCAGGTTTGAGATTAAGGCATCACTTCTGCTTTTCCGCGGTGTATTTTTACCCAAGGACGTGAACGAAAAGACGGGCCAGATAACACGGATTACCAGCACATACAGCCGGATGGAGTTTTCATTGGTTCATTCCACTAAATTATTATTATTTATCTGACTGTAATTTCCGGCCTACCGTCCTGTATGTGGAGCTTAGAAGATACTCCCAGCGTTATCACTTTGAGCGTGTTTTTGATGGGACAGGGGATTTTCTATAGTAGGTAACATATTCACACCTTGAGCTGTTTGAAAAAAAGGACTGAGTAAGTATATGTCGTGCATGGAACTGTAATTGACTCATTAAAATATTCCTGAAAATTGGTTAGAAAATGCTGGCGCTCTCTGTAAAGTGTTTCTGCTAGTTAATAAAAAAACTGACACCACGGAAAACCCGAGTTGTGGTCTAAGCTGCTGGCGGAGATCTCTTTAAGTCAAACGTTATGACACGTCCCTCAAGAAAACTCCTAGACCGAGCATCGCATTATCATCCCGATGTTGACAGGCATTTTACAAGTGCGAAATGATACGGCACTGTCACTCAGTTGATTGACATCGATTCAGTCTCATTCATGTCCAGTGGCTGCAGAACATTTCGTCCAAGGGGGGGTGAGTGGGGGCACGTTTAATGGGGCCCACTTCGTCAGAGACGTGTGCTAAAAGGTATTGCATTAAAGGTGTATTCAAACAAAACACCAGTACTGCAGGGCGCAATCGTAAAAGATCGAAATTCAGCTCTCTGCTTGGATAAAATGGGTGCACATCTAGCATTCAGGGATAAATGCTTACTCGCCGATTGCTAGCATCAGGCAAGGTCCAAAAAAGGTGTATAGCAGTATGCAGACTTAGCTCTGTTGGCCTCTTTTAATCTAAATAATCTTTGGAGCAGAATGCACGCCATGCATGAATTAAATTTTCATTTAGCGATGGCGGTGCTTTAACACGCACATTGACGGGGGTCTGAGCTACCTTCGCCTTGACGGGGGAGGGGGTGGGTCCCCGCCCCCTCAGATCTCGAGAACTGCACTAGGTAGCGAAAAACGGTAAACGGCGTTGGATAGCCCATCCACTTCTCCATCGAAAATATTTATCTATTAACTATTTTTTGTTAGGTCACATTTAAGGTCACGAGAGGTCAAAACATGCCGTCATAGGGATAACATGTAAATTACGTTTTTCGGCCATTACATCTGAACAAGTAAAGATAGAGCAAAACGATTTGAACTGTATGAATCCTCGCAGCAAGCCGAATAGAATGATATATAATATGACCTTGCTAGGTCAAATCAAGGATTTGACCTGACCTGAGGTCAGATCAAGGTCAAATTGGGTAAAATGCATATCATTAGAACTGCAATCACAAGGCAAATCTAATGCAGTTAAAATAAATGGTCTATCGCTATTAATTACTGAGTTATTCAGTTAAAACCATTTTTCCATGTATTTCCAATGGAAAGGTCATGGCTCGTACCTGACCTTGGGTCATCGATATAGAAAATAACGGAGCATATTTTAGAGAACTCGGTGGGGCCATTGTGTGATGAGTTTCAATCGGATAAGTTTACCCTGTTCCGACTTATGCAATCTTAAACTTTTTTAGGTCAGGTCACTTGACCTGTACTGGTGACCTGACCTGAGATGACCTAACTTTAAAATTTTGAAAAAGTTGTAAAAACGATGAGGAAAAAGTATGCCAAGTATGGTGGAGCTAAGCGCCGCCGTTTTTATGCTATCTCCGAAAAACCCGAGGGGGCGGGTACCCGCCCCCGTCAATTCACGTGTTAAATTTATGACAGCCTGGCACGATTGGCTTGCACGTTAGCGAGGATTTTTAAATGATAGGGGACAGGGGTGGCTAAAGCAAGTCGGCTGGAAAAGGGGGCAAACTCTGACTGGGGGCAATATCCCCCCAACTTTGAGCTGATTCCGGACATTTTCAGTTAACAAATCAGGCCGACGGCTGAAGCACATTTGCCTCAGCAACGGTGACAACTTTTGCCCCCACCCCCTCGGCTTGAAAACGTTACTGCTCCCGATACTAACTGTCTTTGCGCACACGCGTGGACCCAGGGGACGAAAAGGCATCCAATCCACCCGATTTTCGTCGCTTTTCCATGGAATTGGCTTTTCTAAATCAGCACGTTTTCACGATTCGGTGGCCCCGTCGCCCCCTCTAAATGCTCGTCCTAGAAGTAGATCCAGCAATGTTTGGGCGTCGGAAAACGGGGGACCAAGGGGGCCATGTCCCTCACTTCTCGTCCAAAAATGTTCTGACCTCGGCCCAATCGGGAGGAAACCTGAAAACTTTAGATCAAGAATGAACGGGTAGACTGAGAGCACGATTGCTCTGGTGAGTGAACAAAGTTGATACTGATGATGAGAGCGGACGTCCTCAGCGGAAAATCCTTTGCGGGCCCTGCAATCATTTCACCATATATTTGAATAGCCCCCACATGTGATATTTTCTATGTGGAAACGCTGTGAATAGGCCTTCACAGCAAGTCTATGATGAAGGTTTAGGATTTCACCGATAATTAAAAGTGTTAGTTTGATGACGTGACCTATTGTTAGAAAATATGAAATAGTTATGTTTTTAGCGCATGCAAGTGGGGAATAAATGTTGTTTCTTCATTTTCAGACCTCTTTTGTTCTTAAATTATTCTTTTCAGACTTTCGACAAAGTGGTCCATTGCCTTTAGGAGGGTCATGTCTACCTGAAGTTCCACGGTGGGTCACAGAGCACAGTGCGGCCCGTGTCTAACGTTTCGTCTGCGACTGATCCTGTTTGCCGATAAACGTTATTGTGAGGCTCTGCGATAGTCAGTTTGGCACTTGTTGAAGAGATGGAGGTTGGCATTAGCTTTAGACAACTATATTGTAATACCACAAGCACTCGTTAGGATGGCGCAGTGTTACAATTGTTTGTAGGTTCTGCCTACTCATGGTCCGAGGGTGTGGTATATATTTCTCCTATGGTTGAATGCAAACTGTCAGAACCAATCTAGATCACTATTGTATAGCGACCTCAGGAATCATTTTAAGGTCATGCCATTGTCATCGCGAAGAAGTCAGCATGATTTGATGTTCATGCGCAATGTTCTTAAAGGTAGGATCGACTAGGGTGTGGTATATATTTCTCCTATGGTTGAATGCAAACTGTCAGAACCAATCAAGATCACTATTGTATAGCGACCTCAGGAATCATTTTAAGGTCATGCCATTGTCATCGCGAAGAAGTTAGCATGATTTGATGTTCATGCGCAATGTTCTTAAAGGTAGGATCGACTCATTTTTTAGCATACCGTTTCTCATTGTATGTGCCCGTGAGAGCAACGAGGCAATTAGCGTTGTTTATCCCTTGCCCCGGTGGCGGGTACGAGCCACCTTCGCCCTTATGGGGGGGCTAAAAAGACCCCCCACGATCTCAAAAACTAAGAGAGCTAGAAAAAAGCACAAAACGGAAATCGAGAGCTCTTCAAAAATTGTATCGAAAATACTTCGGTCATTTATCTTGTCAGGTCAATATCAAGGTCACCAGAGGTCAAAATAGGTCAAAATCGCTAATATGAGGTGTACTAAGAAAACCTCATATATCTCAGAAACTATGATAGCTAGAAACATTTTTCTAACACCATTCGAAAGCTCTTGAAATGCGCTTTCATTGCAATAGTAATCATTTTCGTGTTAGGTCAAAGCTTAGGGAGCTACAGGTCACTAAATATTGGGAATATTCTTGGGAATGTCCATAGCCACCCATGCATAAGGGCGTTTACTTTTTCGCTAATAGCTTCCAAACCAAACAAGATACAGCCATAGTTTATGCACCATTGCAATCCTCTCGTCAATACAAATCGAATGATATATGATATTGTTATGCCAGGTCAGATTTAAGAATTTGACCTGACCCAGGTCAACGGTCTGACCCAGCTTGACCTGGTATAGTCATGATGTATATCATTTGGCTTTCAGTGACTATACAAACACTTTGGTGACAAAATAAAAGCTCTATCTTAGTTTATTCAAAATTTATAGAGAAAAACACCAAAAAATGGTTATTTGACCTAAGGTGACCTTTTAAAGGTCACAAGTCAGAATTTTTGGCATCAGCTTCAGAAATGGGCTAAGAGCAAGTCGCAAGCGATGTTTAAAGTTGATTCCATTCATACTTACTGAGAAAAGCTCATTTCGTGATTTTCCCCATGTATTGACAATGGGGAGGTCATGCTCTGCACATGACCTTAGGTCACCAATATCAAAAATCCCGGAACAAATGTTGTAGCTCCTTGTGGGCCCAATATGTGGTAAGAGTTTCAACTTGATCGATTAACCCTTCTTTTAGTTATGCGGTCCTAAGTATTTTTTGAGGTGAGGTCAGTTCACCTGGCCTGGTGACCTGACCTGATATGACCTTGAGCCAAAATTTTCAGGAAAGATGTAAAAATGATGAGGGAACAGCTAGACCAAGTTTGGTGGCGCTGCGCGCCGCCATTTTTTGGTCGCTTTGGAAAAACCCGAGGGGGGTCTAAAAAGACTCCCACCCGGGCGAAGGTTAATGTGCCATACGCAAGAGTGAATACCGTGAAGGAAGGATTGTTTGTTAGATTGCCCAGAGTCATGAACACATTCCTGAACATCCGATCACAAGCAGACATATTTCATGACGCCTTCAGCTCATTTCGAGCAAAGGTCGTCACATATATAGCCACATTATAGTTAAGATTGCACCTGTCGTTTCTAGTCTTGTGTTCTTTTCCCAGTTTTAGTTTTTATGTCTTATATTTCATTTTTTAGCGTAGCCTGACGTGTTTTATCTTTACAAGTTTTGACATGCTTTTACTTCTTGATTTTTACGGAAGTTTTTAACTTCTTGCTGTGGATCTTATGTGTGTAATCTTATGGATGTGGATCTTATGTGTGTAACACTTTCTTAGCCTATTTTGACATCCGAATTTTATGCGACTTTGCCTGTAAATGGGCCTTGTTCCGTGGACAATATAATGAATAAATGAAATGAAATTAAATATATGTTTATATACCTATCACCATTGCCGCCCTCGTGCCCTCAGCTCAACTCAACATAAAGATACGTTGGGGCGAAACAACGCTCTTTCGCAACACCTCGGCTTATCCGGAGCCGGATCTACAGACCAAAAAAGATTCAGAAAAAACGTCTAAAACGCATCAAGCAAACTGATGCAATGCACTGACACTCACCTCAAGGTTACTACATCGCTCACACACAGTGGCGTGTCGTTATCTCGGCGGTGGCGGGTGGCATGGGCGGTCACAAAATGTCGGGTAGTGCAAAAAACTAGCGCGGCGGCCAGCAACGGTGAGAGCAGGCAGGCAGACCACAGATGCGGAAACCTGCACCAACGCAGACAAGACCAAAAGTACCCACACCAGCAAAAAAACAAAATGAAACGCGAAATGAGGGGGCAGCTGCTACAAGATAGCAGACGGCCACACGTGTTCAGAGGCTTCTCTTGTCAACGTGGGTCCTGATATCAGGACTATCTAGTCAGATTGGACCCTACAGGCTGAAAATATCCCTGCTAGCTATAATGGCCATTTGACTCGGCCATGTGACTCAGCCAGTCAGACAGGGCCCGGACGGCTATAGCTTGCCCTACGAGTCGCCATGGGCCCTGCTGCCCCAATAGTCCTGCTGGCCAGTGTGGCTTTATCAGTTAGAGGGCTCAGCTGACCAGAGCGGGCCTTACTGTCGACATGGAGTCCGGAGGCCCCGGTGGTTCACGGGACCTCTTTTGGCAGACGATTCTGATGGGTAAAAAGGGCTCTGCTTGTCACAGAATGGAGTGCTGGAGAGAACTTAAGAGGGCCCTGTCTGGTATGAAGTTCCACGGTTGGCCACCGAGTATAGTGTGAGTCGCTGCGCGAAGCACGGCCCATGTCCTCAGGGGGCCTTCCGGGGCTCTCAGGAGGGGGGGGTCGGCCGCTCCAGTCGCCCCGACCCTTGGCTACGCCCTTGAGCTAGATATGATTTAGGAGTAATAAGTTCTCAGAACGTTGCAAGTTCTTGAACGTTAAGCAATCCTCGCCTGACGATGGCCTAAGACCGAAACGTTGCATTTACCTTATCCCACGTTTTTCATATTTTTCTTGACTTAGCCTTTTTTGGGCTTTTTAGGATTTGGATGTCTTAGTTTCTGGACTTTGGCTTTTAGGCTGCAAGTCTTTTAGCGTATTTGCTGTCATCTGTTTTTATCATCTTCTTAGGGTCTTAGGTCATTCCCACAACACTCTGTGATTTAGGAGTGCCGAGGTAGTCATTTTACTTTTTTGTCTCTTCACAATAGCACAACCGGGCAATAAAAAAGAGACAAAATAGCCATTACAGCTTAAAAATGTCAAGAATAGTTAATAGAATCTTTGTTTTGAACAAATTCACAATTTTATTTTAATTTTCCAGTCAACTTCTTGACTTTTACTGGCTTTCTTGACCCTCACTGGCCACGAAATCTGGCACCCTTACTCCAAACAATTTCATGTGGGGCATTGGAATGATTACTTTGCGCTGTGAGTGTAAGTCATTCCCTGTGAAAACATTAGTTCAGAAAATTTTATTTTCCTTTTAAGCCAGCTCGAATTTAGGAGAAAAGTATCTAGGTGCCTCAAATCCACAAGAATGGGCATGTTTTCTTCCTTACACAGTGCTGGGCTCATGATTCACGAACGAGTTACGTTATTGAAACTCGGCTTGAATTTTTGGCACCTGCCTATTATGTACATATATGTCACTTACTTAACGGATTTGCCTACCTTATCAGTTCCCTATAGGGGAAGATACACTCAGACACTCAACCAGAGACATTTCCATACAGAAAATATAAAAAAGCAAAGAAACGTTAACTTAAACTGATGTCTGCTGAATATGTACTGGGTATTTCAAGGCAATATACACTTCTTGGTATTTATTTCTATGTTACGGTTTTGCAGAGTAATACTAAATTGAAAAAGTCTCACAGTCACCACAGATGTTCAGCCCAGCCTTCAGACGCAAGACAATATCGTTAGTGACGGCCTTTGTCTCGAATTTTCCTTAAAAATTATCACCAAAAATGATGTTTGTACATCTTTTATGCAGCAACAGTTATGCGGGAAAAATACTAATATCACCCGGCAAAAAACATATAAACACATAAGCCAAACACACACATTGAGTTCAAAGTACAGACAACGATGGATCTTCCTATATTTGTGGCACTCCAAGGATCTACAGATCTTTCTGTTTCATTTGAATTCTGCTTCGATACTGTAGTCTTCTCTAATGTGAACTTTGCACTGGTAGATCCTGGCAATAATCCCTGCTCACAAAATTTGCAGATGTGCCAACACGGGAGATAGGACAAAAGCATTGTGCTGGCACCCTGTTGGTAGCCGTGTTGGTGTCCTCTCATTTGTCGCCTAAGGCAGGGCTTGGTCTTGCTATTGAAAACATTGCTGAACTTGGTAGTAGTGAGCCGGTGTCTTTGGAATGAAAGCATGTAAATGTAAATTGTTGTTACTGTAACTTTAAAATTAGACCAACTTTTTTATTTGTCAATTTGTACTGCGATCATACATATGTGTTCTTAAACACAAAAACAATTTTCAGATCCAGTTAAATTGGAAACCTGCCTTAATGTTTGTCACCGGAATTTTTGGCAGGTTAGCGGTTTTTTCTGACCTCTGCTATGAGAGTTGATCCATTTATGTCATCAGCCTACTATACCAGGGTATTTTTTAAGGAAAAGTCAGTGGGGAGGGGGGCATTTCTTGTGCTGGCCATTATAGTGTCTTCAAGGGGTCAAGACCCTATTTTGAGGGGGTTTAATAAAACTTAGACACGTTAGTGTTAAAAAATGTTTATATTTTGTTTTTGGTATTCCAAATCTAGTGATTATAGATGCTGCCCACTGCTGCCAGGTTTTTCAGCGGAAAATGTCAAACCAAGTTAGAAAAAGGGCCAAGGAGAGGCAAAATTTTATTTCCACTAAAATAACCATATAAACACCACAAAAGCCACATTTGAGGCTGAAAAAACTCCTAGCGGTAGTCATAAATCCACAGAAAAGGCGATTTGTATCACTGTTTAAAACTAACTGTTGACAGTTTGATTTTGACTTGACGCAATATTTTTAGCACACTACCCATCTAGTAGGAAGCCAGGGGTGCCCTTCCAACCCTGCGTGGCCATCGAATGATTTTATCCACATAACCAGAACACTTTTTTCGATCATAAAATTTTTTCGCCCCTCCTCCAATTTTGGACCAACAATTTCCTGATCTCAGTCAAAATGGGAGGAAACCGGAAATTTCTATAACCAGCCGCTGCGGAGGGCAACGAGGAGCCCAAATTCGAAACGTTTTTGGTACTAACGCGGAAAGTTTTCTGTCAGCATCAGGTTGAAGTTTGGCTGGCCCCTCACTTTTTGCCGGTGACGACATAAGCGTCGCCACCGGCAAAAAGTGAGGGGCCAGCCAAACTTCAACCACCACAATAATAAAGAAAAAGGCTAAGCACTTTATACCGCCACACCAGCAACCAGTCTTCCGCACTTTAAATACACCGTGTCCCGTCTAATCCACGAACGAGCTCTTAGCGCTGACAACTGACTGCGTGTGAAATGAGAGCATCATGCAATGTCACGGTACTGGCTGGGATGTGGGCTTCCGGTCGGATAGAACAGGATGTTTGATTGTTTGTAGGCCACCGTTGTGATTAGTTGATGCTGAGGCTGCTTTGCCGGGATTTCCCGTAACTACGCGCTTTGTTTCGTCTTCGCACGATGGAGTAGACAGCGTGGAAATTTTCTAACACAATTTAGTTGTGGATTGCCAATTTAGGACCAGAAATAAAACAAAGTTATAATTATCGGGTGGTGTTCTGTCTTATTTTCGTTAAGAGAGTCTGATTTTTTTTCAATTTCAAGTCATCTGTCTATTTCACTGGGAGGTCAATTTCCGGGCACTGGGGGGGGTATTTCGGCCGACTGGGGGGTAAATGGCCCCCAGTTAACATGCTAAAAAATGGCCTGTACTATACTGATTGGGGGCCTTCGCCTGGTATTGTGCAAGGTACAATTTTAATTTTGAGGCTTATGGCCTTGGATGGTCAGGTAGGTAGCTTAGGCTGAAAAGGAATATTTTTCGACCTTACCATCGCCCTTTTATAGATTTCAGTGCACAGATGCGCTTTCAAAGGTATTTGGACAAACAAAGGTGGGAAAACCGGAACTGGTCGCCAATTTTTGGAGCGGAAGGACCCATTATCTCCCTCCCTCTCCCTAAAAGAGAAGCACTCTAGTACATCGAACTCGGCGGCCGATGCCTCAGAAATTCTAACCCCACCGAGGTCTTATGCACAATATTATGACCGAAACAATTGGGCTGAGCATCCTAGCAAATTAAATTTTCTCGCTCCCTCTCTGAACGCCTCGTTGACATCCAAAGGCGGTCTCGCCTGTCAAGCTGCCACGCAGAAAACACGTACTCGTGCGCCATCTCTTCGGCTGCAGCCGCTCGCCTCCAGTGCACAAATTCCACCCTTATTGTGTTTGGTTCAAGCGAGCGTAAAAACGTTGACAGACAGCACACTGCCCTGTCAAAATTCAGCGGAGCGCCATTGGGCTGGAATCGCTTGCCGAGATGTGTCGGACTCGGGTGAAAATCGTGAAGGGGAAGAACATCAGAGTGAGACGTTTTGTCTCGCTTCATTCGAAACAAGATAGAAGTTGAGAAACAAGTGGGTAGCCTGCGTGTGCACATCTCCCCCCTGTGAATGACGAATTGGGCTGCACTAGGCCAGATCAAGTAAAAGTGCGGCTTCGCCTCGCCCCAACGCTGAAATCGACTCTTTCCACGTTAAGTCAATGGAACAAAACCTCTCGTGTCACGCAAGGACAGTAATCACCGGCGGAACGAAAGCCTGTCCATTTCAATTATCAAACATGTATCAGCGCATCCTGGGATAGAATGGACATGGACAACGCAAAAGTCCCAGGTGCGTGACGCCGCCTCAGACATAGACTGTCAGTTCTCAGAGCGTGTGCGAAATGAATCGGTTCTATCAGGTCGTGCGAAAGAAACTCTTTGTGCTTACCGCGCACAATCAGCACGTTGACACAGCGCTCTCTACGTGCGATCTTGACCAGCTGGCCAGCTCTACTGAAGCGAGCATAACGTAATCGGCGACACTGTGGTCACACAATGGCGCCTGTCTGCTGTGCAGATATAGCAATCCTGAAAATGACAGCAGGTCTGTGGTTGTATGGGCGGGTGGTGACCAGCTGTGTGACAGGGGAGGGTGCTGTATAACATGGGATCTGGTCAACCTGGTAATGTCCTGTCTCCTGCACATAACCGGATACCCTGTCTCCTGCACATTACTGGGTGTCCTGCCTCCTGTACATTACCGGATGTCTTGTCCCCTGCATATTACCGGATGTCCTGTCTGGTAATGTCCTGTCTCCTGCACATAACCGGATGTCCTGTCTCCTGCACATTACCGGATGTCCTGTCTCCTGCACATTACCGGTTGTCCTGCCTCCTGCACATTACCGGAGGTGCTGTCTGGTAATGTCCTGTCTCCTGTACATTACCGGATGTCCCGCCTGGTAATGTCCTGTATCCTGCACATAACCGGATGTCCTGTCTCCTGCACATTACCGGATGTCCCGCCTGGTAATGTCCTGTATCCTGCACATAACCGGATGTCCTGTCTCCTGCACATTACCGGATGTCCTGTCTGGTAATGTCCTGTCTCCTGCACATTACCGGATGTCCTGTCTCCTGCACATAACCGGATGTCCTGTCTCCTGCACATTACCGGATGTCCCGCCTGGTAATGTCCTGTCTCCCCTGCACATAACCGGATGTCCTGTCTCCTGCACATTACCGGATTTCCCGCCTGGTAATGTCCTGTATCCTGCACATAACCGGATGTCCTGTCTCCTGCACATTACCGGATGTCCTGTCTGGTAATGTCCTGTCTCATGTACATTACCGGATGTCTTGTCTCCTGCACATTACCGGATGTCCCGCCTGGTAATGTCCTGTATCCTGCACATAACCGGATGTCCTGTCTCCTGCACATTACCGGATGTCCTGTCTGGTAATGTCCTGTCTCCTGCACATAACCGGATGTCCTGTCTCCTGCACATTACCGGATGTCCCGCCTGGTAGTGTCCTGTATCCTGCACATAACCGGATGTCCTGTCTCCTGCACATTACCGGATGTCCTGTCTGGTAATGTCCTGTCTCCTGCACATAACCGGATGTCCTGTCTCCTGCACATTACCGGATGTCCCGCCTGGTAATGTCCTGTATCCTGCACATAACCGGATGTCCTGTCTCCTGCACATTACCGGATGTCCCGCCTGGTAATGTCCTGTATCCTGCACATAACCGGATGTCCTGTCTCCTGCACATTACCGGATGTCCTGTCTGGTAATGTCCTGTCTCCTGCACATAACCGGATGTCCTGTCTCCTGCATATTACCGGATGTCCTGTCTGGTAATGTCCTGTCTCCTGCACATAACCGGATGTCCTGTCTCCTGCACATTACCGGATGTCCTGTCTGGTAATGTCCTGTCTCCTGCACATAACCGGATGTCCTGTCTCCTGCACATTACCGGATGTCCTGTCTCCTGCACATTACCGGATGTCCTGTCTCCTGCACATTACCGGATGTCCCGCCTGGTAATGTCCTGTATCCTGCACATAACCGGATGTCCTGTCTCCTGCACATTACCGGATGTCCTGTCTGGTAATGTCCTGTCTCCTGCACATAACCGGATGTCCTGTCTCCTGCACATTACCGGATGTCCTGTCTGGTAATGTCCTGTCTCCTGCACATAACCGGATGTCCTGTCTCCTGCACATTACCGGATGTCCTGTCTCCTGCACATTACCGGATGTCCCGCCTGGTAGTGTCCTGTCTCCTGCACATAACCGGATGTCCTGTCTCCTGCACATTACCGGATGTCCTGTCTGGTAATGTCATGTCTCCTGCACATAACCGGATGTCCTGTCTCCTGCACATTACCGGATGTCCCGCCTGGTAGTGTCCTGTCTCCTGCACATTACCGGATGTCCTGTCTCCTGCACATTACCGTATGTCCCGCCTGGTAATGTCCTGTATCCTGCACATAACCGGATGTCCTGTCTCCTGCACATTACCGGATGTCCCGCCTGGTAGTGTCCTGTCTCCTGCACATAACCGGATGTCCTGTCTCCTGCACATTACCGGATGTCCCGCCTGGTAATGTCCTGTATCCTGCACATAACCGGATGTCCTGTCTCCTGCACATTACCGGATGTCCTGTCTCCTGCACATAACCGGATGTCCTGTCTCCTGCACATTACCGGATGTCCCGCCTGGTAATGTCCTGTATCCTGCACATAACCGGATGTCCTGTCTCCTGCACATTACCGGATGTCCTGTAAAACCCACGACCCCAGCTATTGAGGTTTACTCGTGGTTTCACTCCCGTATGATCGGATTTCCCCATTTTATTTCATCAGCCAGTATTGGATTTGAGTATTACCCGGCGGGACCGTGCACGGGGAAGCGACCTTTAGGTCGAGTACTCTGCCCGTGTCTCACGGTCTGACCCCGCCCCGTCCTGACATAGACAAAGAGATCCGCACACCACGTTCCAAGACCGTGGGCGAGACTCGGATCCCATCAAGCCATTGGCGTGGCCTGGCACCCGGGAGCCGAACGAACCCCTTAAAGGAAGGGTGACTCTGTCACCGTCACTCAATCCAGGACTCACCCGGCCCCGGGTTATCACACTCGTCAGTGCCTGCAGCCATGAACTGAATACGGACCACCGACTCCGGCATTCCTCGCATTACGTGAGCCCGGTCTGCGACGCTAGATCCCGTCGGATTCTGGTACTAGTATAGATATAACACGTATACTTTCCTTTGAACTTTCGCCCGCGGCTACCGCACTGGACAGTCACGGTATAACGACGAAGCGCTCCACTCGCAGCCCTCGTCAGGGTCGACTCGACGGTCGTAAAAGAAGCATGAAATCTAGCAATGACCAGCGTGCAGCCGGGATACCCCGAGGCGCAAGGGGCTAGAGGTCTCGTCAGACCCACAATCGGTTCCCGCATCAGACAAGAAGTGATCGCGGCCTCCTTCTTTGAAACGCCTGCCACACTCCAAAGCCGTTAGACGGCCCTGGACCACGTTTAGGCACAGTTCTGTGTGAAATGATGTCTCTCCCCTGCCCCTATAACCCCGCCAGGCATACACGGGGCAGCCAAGGGAAGGTGGCTCCCACATGGGCTAGGATTGAATATGCATCATGCAAAATAAATGACCCCCAGCTAACGTCATGGACCTTTAAGGAATTCCCTTCAAGTCTGCTCAGAAAATGAGCCAATCAGCAACGTTTCATTCCGATGACTCGCTTAACCTTTCCAAACAGTGTCGTACTAACACAACCCTTATATTTTCATTAAATTTGGTCACGAAATAACGGTCACCAATGGCAATAATACTCCCGGAGGTGCAAACGCACAGGCAAAGCATTAATAATTTGGCCATCCGCAAAAATACTCCATACCTGCCTCCTTACACTCTCACGCACCCACACCCACCCCCCCACGCACACACACACGGCCACGCCCACGGCGCGACCTACCTCGGGGAAGCGACGGGCAGGAGAGAGCCCCGTTCTAACCTGTGTGCAGCTTATATAGCCTTCGCCGGGCTCCCTCAGCTGCCACATCGTTTTGCCGCTAATCGGCCACGCAGCCCACACCCACCGAGCCAGGCTAGATCCCTAACAGACAAATAGTAAAATGATTCACACAAACAGGATAACTTTACAGTCCTGCCACCTGCACATTACCGGATGTCCCGCCTGGTAATGTCCTGCATCCACCCCTGATCATTTGTTGGCATTACGCCATAAATCTAGATGTCAAAGCTGTCACGCAGTGTCTCACGTTTGCTCATCTATGTATCAGAAAATTGTGAAATGTATACAAGTCACTATATACTTCGGGCACTGCAATCACCATTGAATTTCAGATTTTCACATAACAGAAACACATCATAATTAGCATCAATTCCCTGACGATAGGTTTCTAGGTTTCTTTTTAAGCAGGGTCAGTAAGTATTGAGAATCTAAAAACAGGAAAAAAACTTATTTTATACCCCGTTTTCCACAATTCTTCAAAACATCGAAAATTCCCTTTTCTCTAAATTGAGTAAAGCGTGGTAAAAATGGATCCCACTTTAAGCTTTTGCAGTCGGTGGAGCAGATTTGGAGATCTTTGGGAGGAGGGGAGGGGTGAGTCCACCTCCCGCTGACAGGAATAGTGATACCCAACCAGGAGACTGGCAGGAAAAGGGTTAAAAAAGAAATAGAAGCAACTTTGGAAATTTAGTATGGAACAATACATTTTAAGTAGGCAATTCCTTCGTTTGTGATGTTCCCAGCATCGTGATGACGGTGTGAAGTAGGTATCCAATCTTACCTGCGGTTCCCAAATCTTCATCTTCATCGTGGGGGGAGGAGAGTGGGGGATGCCCATCTCAGCATTATAAGGGTGCTGAAGCACCTCCGAGGAGACATAAATCCACACTGTTGATCTTTTGCACAACAGCTGGATCTGATTAAAACCCCACGGTGTCCGCTAGCAACAGCAGCCTCGGTGGCTTCTCTTTCAGCCGTCGCCCCCTGCGACGACGAAAATCACCGATGTGAAGATAATTAATGTAGTTTGAACTGTCTGCTGCCTGTGAGGAATGACCAGAGGCAGCTGCCCACATGGTGTATCTGCCCCTCGACGGGATTTAAATTGGACCAATCACTCCCGACTTAGCAGACTCCCAATTGTCTGCTTCTGAACTGACTAGATCATATAGGAACCGTGTCTGATGATAAGAGAGCTAAGCTTTTGACTGAGAACATTCCATTACAGCCCCGCTCCGAAAGTCTCCCATTATTGGCTGGTCCTTTAGTTAATCGTAGGATTTATTCTAGTCCACTGAAAGTAAGCTAATACAACACCAGTTCAGAATATTTTTTAGACGATGGACGAGCGGATGCTTCGCTTTCAAGATGGCAGGTGAAGAATGGCTTAAGCTTTGTTGGGTGACTTATTGTTATTCTCAAACATAAAGGCGACGAAATCGTTCAGCAAGTCCTGGTGCTATAAATGAATGTCTTAAAAATCTAGCATTGAGCGTGCTAGAAAAATGAGAAGGAGAGCAATTAGTTACGAATTGATTTAATATGCAGCTTTAGGATTTTCTGAAAAAACTGATTTCTCCAATTCCTTTCAAAAACACTTTTTTCTCTCCGAGCTCACGTAAATTCCGGCTGCAAATGTTTTCCAGCGTTGAAATGTCTTAAAATCGTTATTCGGAGGGTGTTGCAGTGTTGCAGGTACCCGCACAACCTTGATGCGGGGTTACAGTTTTAATAGAAAACTTAAGATGCATAATTAGATTGATGCCGCCAACTATGGGAAGTTTCAATCCGGCGAAACGCCTATTTAGTCTATAAGTGCCCAGCTAGGTACAAGAAAAGAGTTTCGAGAGCCTTCTTCCTACCGAGCGTGCTCAAACATATCCAAGCTCCAGAGATTCCTTTCACAACTTTGCGCTCGGTTTTTGCAGACGACTTGTGCTTGTGATAGTTAGTGGTGCAATAAGCCATTGTTGGATACCTAATTGGCCGGTTCAGGCAAAACTTGAAGAACTATGCTGCTCAAGAACTACATGTTCGAGCCCCTTACCCTGAGGCGTCACATATCGACAGAACCTTCCCAAAAATAAATAAAGGTTATTATCATGGTGATAGCTAATAAAAACACTATAGAGATTATCTCTAAGAACTTCAGAGATAAATCCCCACCTTATACTCTCGCCTCAAGCGAAGCACATTCTCAGTTGTCGGAAACTCCATTAATATTTCCACCTACTGCTTAGTTTGATTCCAGGGCAAGTTTAATTTGTCAAAGAATGTGTTAGACATACGGGGAATCTAAAAAGGGCCACCACAGCCGCTTCATCAGCAGAGCCTCTTCAACACAAGCGCAAAACACAACCTGATTTGCATTCTCATATTAATAAAGCCAACGAGGTGCTGATATGGCCAGCAAATGGCCCTGAAATGGCCGCCACGCGTGCCGATGGCCCGGTCTCCAGCCTGGCTGGCGCCGCGACGCGGGCAGAGGTCAGATGCCCCCCCTCCACCCCGCCTCTGGAGGTTCAGGCTCAGACACCCCGAGATTGGCCGGCGACGGGCCGATTTGCCGGAGACAAACGTGAGTCCATCGCAGCTGCGAGATGCATTGCCAAGAAACAATGTCTCTGCTATGTGCTTGGCCATTGAGTGAGAACCCATTGCACCTCTTTTGACTGCCTTTTGTGGCGGGGGGGGGAATACAAATATCGCAAGAAATAGCGGAAAAAATGTCAGGAAGCACAAATAAACACATCCGAGTATTGCACAGTTGTTCAGTTGCAAACTCATCTGAGAAGTGCTTCTTGGCATTATGCCGGTGTATTTTGGCTGATACTGACCTGGGCGGTGGCAGATTCCAGGGGGGTGGGGGCTAAGACGTCAGAGTGCCTACAATTAATGCATAGCCGGAGGCTGTTTCGGGGCAGCGGCGGGGGAAGCTGGAGTCCCCTAGCCTCCCTGAAATGAAATCCTGGATCCGCCCCTGGAACTGGGATTGTATGTTTGTACTTTTTTTTTCATAAGCGTGGCCCACATAGCAGCCTTACCAACAGGCCAGACGGGACACAGAAGGTAGTCTCCCGCTCGGGGATTGCACCCACTTTACTCCATGCTATCCCGATTTGGAGTTCAGCAATGAAATTACTGAATCACCCACTCACATAGAGCAATAGTTATCTGGGAGGTGTCCAGATTGTTCTAAAAGCGATCGTTCCGTATTTGATATTGTTATGTCATTTTACAAAACTTTACATTTTTTGCTAATTTGTCTTTATATGATACGATTGCCTTTGAAAACATGAAAGGTTTCTTGGGAATTTATTTGTCTCACCTGGCTGCTTTTCGTGCTAAATCAAAGTTAAAGCAATCATAATGGTCCAACTATCTCTTCTTTATCCTCTTGAATCATACAATCATTGTCATATGACCAAGTATGACCAAGTGCTATTTTACCATTCACACTAGACACACATCAACTGGTGGCTCGTTGTGTTTTCTGTGTTATTGGCCACACATCGAGGCGTCGTTGTCCCGTTGCCTGTGGTATGAGGAGGTCCGGTGTCCCGTGCTGTTGTCCCGTTGCCTGTGGTATGAGGAGATCCGGTGTCCCGTGTTGTTGCCCCGTTGCCTGTGGTATGAGGAGGTCCGGTGCCCCGTGTTGTTGCCCCGTTATCTGTGGTATGAGGAGGTCCGGTGCCCCGTGTTGTTGCCCCGCTACCTGTGGTATGAGGAGGTCCGGTGTCCCGTGTTGTTGCCCCGCTACCTGTGGTATGAGGAGGTCCGGTGACCCGTGTTGTTACCCCGTTGCCTGTGGTATGAGGAGGTCCGGTGTCCCGTGTTGTTGCCCCGTTGCCTGTGGTATGAGGAGGTCCGGTGTCCCGTGTTGTTGCCCCGCTACCTGTGGTATGAGGAGGTCCGGTGTCCCGTGTTGTTGCCCCGCTACCTGTGGTATGAGGAGGTCCGGTGACCCGTGTTGTTGCCCCGTTGCCTGTGGTATGAGGAGGTCCGGTGTCCCGTGTTGTTGCCCCGTTGCCTGTGGTATGAGGAGGTCCGGTGCCCCGTGTTGTTGCCCCGCTACCTGTGTTATGAGGAGGTCCGGTGCCCCGTGTTGTTGCCCCGCTGCCTGTGGTATGAGGAGGTCCGGTGTCCCGTGTTGTTGCCCCGTTGCCTGTGGTATGAAGAAGTTCTGTGCCCCGTGCCGTTGCTCCGCGCATACCGATTAGATAAGCGAGATGATTCGTATCGACCTGTTGTCGAGCATCGTCGAGGAAAGTACCAAACGCCGTTATTGAATCTGATTTGTAGTGGCGCGCCGAGCCCTGAGGTGCATGTTGAAGGTGCCTGGAAAATCCCTTGGGAATTCCGATGCCGTAAAAGTGATGAGAGCGCCAACGATAGGACAGGCTAGCTAAATTAGTGTGTTACTTCCAAATTATGTAGGGAAAAATTGCAATTGAACATTGATCATGTAACAAGCTATCTATGCCAATAAAATTAAAGATTTTAATTCATCTCGGCTCGGTCTTCATCCACTTTTTTTTAGTTCTCAACCCATTATCTGCTTTTTACTGAAATAGGGTTTTTGCAGTCTGCTATGCGCTTTACTATTTTTTTCTTGTTCTAGGCCATTTCGAACTACTGATCATTGTTTACGAACATTGCAATATTATTTAGATTTTATAAGGTGGCATTCAAATTTTACCTATTCCGTTTGATATTCCGACTTAATCTATTCCTGCAGTATCAGATCAGCAGTTTTTCAATGTGCAGTGCAACCCAGATCGTCATTAGTTCGACAGGATTTTCCTTCTTTGATTCGACAGGTTTTCCACCTCTGCTTCCACAGGGTTTCCCTCCTCTGCCTCGACAGGGTACCCTCCTCTGATTCGGTAGGGTTTCCCCATTTTGCTTCGATCGATGGATGTTCCTTTCATTGCTTTGAGAGGGTCTCCATCCTTCGCTTGGGCATGCCCGTCCTCTGAGCTAGTCATCAGCTAGCAGTGTGAGAATTCTTCGTCGCACAGTGTAAATAGTTAAGAGACAAGCGTAATACGAACAGCAGATTTTTCAGAGGTTTCTCTCCTTCCCCGGGTGGTGGCTACGCCCATGCCTATCGACTCATATCTGGCGTCTTATTTCAGAATCAATGGGGCGGTGCACAGTGGGCTCAATTCCTATCGCGAGCATTGAGGCCGTGACAAATGCGACAATTAGAGCCCCATACATCCCGATGTAGCGCAATCTGTCACAGCAGAAAAGACAGCGGCTGAGCTGTATCAGAGACGATCGAAGATCCCCAGCAGTGTCATCAGAGCTTCTGCAAGGGATCCTGTCGACAGAAACGCACTTACACTTGTGGAATAAGAACGGAAATGAAGAATAACATAAAAACAAGTTGAGAATCAATAGATATTACCTCGTTTTGATTAAGTTATGTTACCGAGTTTCCGAAAAGCGGAGGGCTCAAACCAGCCATAGTTGCATGATCCCCAATTGTTATTGCTAGCTTATCGCTTTCCCCATCCAGCCTGAATATCGACGGTCACTGACTTAATTCTTTGGAAACATATAACAGTGTTTCCGTTTCACCACAAGCCGCAAGAACCGAGCGGCGCTAAAGAGCTAATGAAGAGATAGGTGCTTGCTCCTTAACACGCGCATTGACGGGGTCTGAGCCACCTTCGCTTTGACGGGGGGTGGGGGTACCCTCCCCCTAAGATCTCGAGAACCACGCTAGATAAGGAAAAAACGGTCGGTGTTGGGTAGTCCATTTACTTCTCTATCAAAAATATTTGAACCATTTTTTGTCAGGGCACATTAAAGTTCACTAGAGGTCAAAACATGTCATCATAGGGACAACATGTAAATTAAGATTTTCAGTCATTACACCTGAACAAGTAAAGAGAGAGCAAAACAATTTGAACGATGTGAGTTAAATCAAGGATTTAACCTGACCTGAGGTCAGATCGAGGTCAAGTTAGGTAAAATGCATATCAAAAGAACTGCAATGACAAGACAAATCTAGTGCACTTAAAATAAATGCTCTATCGCTATCGATTACTAAGTTATTAAGTTAAAACCATTTTTCCCATGTATTTCCATGGCGAGGTCATGGCTCGAACCTGACCTTAGGTCATCGATATAACAAATAACAGAACATCTTTTAGAGTTCTCAGTGGGCCCATTATGTGATATGAGTTTCAATCGGATAAGTTCACCCTGTTATGATCTATGTTATCTTAAACTTTGTTTAGATCAAGTCACTTGACCTGTACTGATGACCTGACCTGACATGTCAATGCGCGTGTTAATATTTACGAGAATAGATCATGTTTGCGCGTCACCACTAGGTCTAGGAAGACTGCACGGTGGGTTAAGTCCAAGTTTTGATTATTGAAGAACACGTGAAAAGTATTCAGGTCATTACTTTCCCGACAGCTGCAATCGATTTGCAAGGGAGGCTGTAATAAACTTGGATGACTTTAAATGCATTCTCTTCTCCAAACATGCAAGGGGGCTCAGGGACCTGTTGAGAGCAGTTGTGCTGTTTCCCAGCCGCTTTGGATATTATGAGGGAAATGAAGATCTTAAGTATTAGGATGAGCACACCATTGTTTTCTTTGTTGCATGTGCACAGGGGCGTAGCCAAGGGGGGGCGACAGGGAGAGCCCCCTGAGGGCCCGAAGGTCCCCCTGAGGACACGGGCCGCGCTAAGCGCTGCTCATCCGCACTATGCCCTGGGGCCAAATTTGAAATTTCATACCAGACAGGTCACTCTTAACCCTATTACGTCACCCCTGTAAAAAGTCAGAATAGGTAGGGGCTCCATCGGACCCCCCTGATATCTCCGAAAGTTCTCGGTTGATTTCAATGAAATAAAACCATTTTGTTTGTTTTGATGTGAGCTCTCTATTTAGGTATAAACATTGCCAAAATTTCAGAAGTGGGGGGGGTTCAGGGGCCAAAATAATAGAATATTTTGAACTTTTTCAACTGGTTACTGCGCCTCCATTTATTATTTAATTTGTATGGAACTTCGTGTGTAGTTTCGTAATCGTATGCTCATACACATATATTCCGGATTTGTTGAAATTCGAAATTCAAGGGCGGAGTTAGGAGGGGTAAATATCGGAAATTTTCAGATATATGCTTTTGACGCTGTTTTCTTATCTGAAGTGACTTGACGTTTCTGACTTGTACTTAAAGATGTTAGGAACCTATTTTTGCCGTTTTGTTCCCACGGGCGGATGTAGGAGATTTAAAAGGGAGACATGTAACAAAGTTGTTTCTTATTACTGTTTTTTCGTATTGAGAAGCCTGGTTCTCAACATTTTAACCGTAAAATGTTGATTCTGATACAAACTGACATTTTTTTATATATTTTGATGCTAATTCATAGGCGGTTCCAGGGACAGAAAAACGAAGTAAACTCATGAAATGATAAACATTAATTGTTATGCATCTCCTCATAAATTGCTGCTACCACGCCCTTAGCCTCCTCTCTCCCCGAAATGTATTCCTGGATCCACCACTGATTGTCAACACTTCCGGCGTGCGTATGTTGGGAGGAGAAGATAACAGCTACAAAGGGTTAGTGGGCTGGCGTGAGATAAGACAATGCCCAGTCCCACAGCGCCTCTGCCAATACTGCCTCAGTGCGATAACAGCGCCACGGTAACTCTTTGTACTTCAATATGTCCAATACAATAATGTAAACTGAACCAAGTGTCTGGAACTACGGACGGCAATATGTATCCACACGGTGGTTAGCTTGGCTCAACATATTCATGAATTCATTATCAACTGTTTCAATACGATATTATACTTAGCAGGAATTTTGTTCCGGTTACCCGACACAAATTATGGTCTGACATTGCCATTAGCATGAAAACCATAAAGCAATATTCGCTATTGATACAAAACTGTGGTAATTGGTCATTAATTGTGTTCACCTTTCTGTTTCAGGTACAATATGAATGTCTGTTAAGTAGTAGCATGCTGGGTTTTGAAGGCATAAGGGAGCGCATGTGCATGTATACGATGATGGAAGCTGTTGAGCTGTTAAGCAAAGTCTGGTTTCCTTTGTTTGCTTTTTTGTAAGCACGAGAAGTAACCACTACCGTCGCCCCTGGTAAAACTTCTGGTGAGTGCTGCTGGATTGGTGGATCGCTTTCGGGGATTGAATTGAAAGGCTAAAGCGCATGTAAATGCTTTGTTGGCGTGGTATGCTCATGCATGTTTGTGGTGTTTGCATGCTTTCATTGAGCTCTGGGCTGCAGCGCTTCTTGGTCCTTGACTGGTATGTTCGTGTCTTCCACAGAAACCACCGAGTTTGGCAGCTGCATTTCCCATTTCTTGTTTGTTTTCAGGGCCTTAGCCATGCCCCCTTGTTCCCAAACCATTCTCATGTCAGGGTATGTTCACATTGCGTCTGCTAAAGTGCCAAATATAGGTCTTTGCAAGAAACAGGTGCGTCTGACGAAGTTTTGAAAGCGACGGTTGTGACACAAAACAGAGGCAAAACAATCTCCAAAGATTGATTGAAACATTACTGATGCATGTATGTACATATCTCGTAAAATATGAAAATTGTACCTCAAGTTTTTCTCCTGGATCCGCCCTTGGTGGAAGCTAAATTTGCATCGAAGTAACAGAAATATAGTGTACAACATCCATCATTCATCTGTATTATTTCTGCAACTCAAAATCAATAATTTCAACAGAATAATACGGTTACGAGTCATTATCGTGACAACTGCACCACCCAAACTTCGCTCTGCCACCACCACTGATCCCAAAAACGAAACTAAGCACAGAAATATGTCTGCAATCATACATCAATAACTTTCGCATTGCCAAAAAGAATTACTTCTGATCAAAGAGCATTGTGCAACTAATATGTAATGCCCCCAATTTTATACCCCTGGAACCGCCCTTGGTACACAAAACCGCAAAGTAAGCACAGATAGGACCACATTGATAAAGTAACGAAGCAATCATTGCATTTCGCTAAAAAACAAGGGAAATGTACCAGAAATAGAGCAAATCACAGCTGAGCTAGTTCTTCTCATAGCCGGTTAACATTCTCCCTACAAAATGTCCCTGGAGTCGCCCATGGACCACTTATAATTTTCTTTTAAGTTCGGTTTGATGCCCAATCGATTTTTAGGAGAACTCACAAAGTATGAAAGCGATATCTATTTAGGTTTAACCACACCACGAGAAAAACCGTCGGGGTCTATGGAGCCACCTACACTAATAGGGTTAAGCCCTCTTCAGCACTCTTTGCTGTAAAAAGCAGGGCTATTTTTACCCATCAGGGCCCTTTTGGCGCTGTCGCAGGGGCTCTTTTCTGGGCGCCGCCCCCTTGAGCGAAATCCTGGCTACGCTCCTGCATGTGCATGTAAGACAACATGAAGGGCGTGTATTGTAGATAGTACAAGGCAAATTCAAGGGCATATGCTTATTCTATGTACAAACATACACATGTTTCTCAGCTTTTGATACCTTTAATGCTGCCGAACCTTTACGTACTAATGCCAAACTCACGGGGCTCTGAATGATTTTGTCACCTGACTCGCATTTGGCTATATTTTCTCTATTCGATCTTCGAGCCAGGTACTTGTCCATGCCGCTTTTCCCATGAATTTTACTTAGTATAATAAAATATGATTGCCTTGCCTCTCGCGTAAAACCCCTAACACCCGTCCCGGCGAGACTCTGAGCCACCTCTGTCCTGGTGGGGAGTGTTCAAACATGGTGTCATGCTCGCTCGATCTCAGCTCTTATGCGGGAAAGCGAAAAAACGCGAACGCTGGTGAATAACTCATAAAAATTAATGAAGAAGCGAACGAGAGAAACGAGAAGAACAGGAGAGAGAGAGAGAGAGAGAGAGAGAGGAGAGTTGGAACTGCTACGGTTCTGTTTGATATTTGTCCGGCTCATGTCCGATAAGACCCGTGCGCGTTATCGGAGGTTGACTCCTAGTTTACGCACTCCTCTGCCGCCAAGCACACGCGCTTATGTCGAGTTTGATGGTTTATTATGAACTGTGGGGAGATCCTGACTTTTCCATGCCAAGCATTGCTACTATGTTTTATTACCGATAGCATATTCTCCCATAGAATTGGTCACATCCTATAATCATATTTTCTATTTTACCGAACTAGAGACAGCAAATAGCCATTACCACAGCATCAGTGAAAGAAGTGGCTGGTTCTCCCATCTTCAGCGATAGCAGGGCCCGGATGCAACATGTTCCTGTCCGGGAGAAAGCGGGGATGAAAGGCGCCCAGGTTGCCCAGGTTGGTGGAGCTGATTGGACTGGGTGGTTGAGGCGGTGGTCGCCGGAACCGGGCCACCGCCCGTCGCCAGCGGGCACCGCCGCCCAGTCGTGGTCGCGGCAGACTCCTCTGCACCTGCGTCAGCGACGAACGGTGGATCAGAGAGTAGACAATGGGGTTGACGGCTGAGTGGGCGTGACCCAGCAGCAGCGCGAACGGCAGAACGGCTGAAGTGACCCGGTTTGCGTAGAGCAGATGGGTGAGACCGGCCAGAGTGAACGGCAGCCAGCAGGCGGCGAACGCCACCACCAGGATTACCAGCACGTTGGCCAGCTGCTGACGCGCCCTCAGCGAGTAGGAGCTAGTGGAGCGCAGCAGCGGGGGCCGGCTGCGGGACGCGCCGCCGCACTGCTCTCTCTGGCGCTGGAACGGCCGCCAGGTGCTGCTGCAGCGTGCTGGTGACGATGCCGACGCGCGCGGCCCCGATGTCGCCGCCTCGTCACCGCTGTCGGTGCGCTGCAGAAGCCGCGGCGCCAGCGCTCCGGCACGCGCCTGTCGCGACATGATGATGACTCCACCGGGCGGCGGTGCCTGCCTGCCAGCGCCACCGCTGATGGAGGCCAGAGAGTTGGCCGAGCGTAGATTTCTGCTGACCATCGTGTGGCAAACAGCCACCACGGCACACGGCGCAACCACCACCAGCAGCAGGAGCACAGCGTGGTACGCCCGGCCGGCTAGAGGCCATGTCCAGCGCTCCTGACACACCGGCCCTGACGGCCCTGGCACCAGTCGGAAGGCGAAGAGAAGAGGCGCAGAGATGGTGGCTGCCACCGTCCACACTGCTGCCGTCAGCTTGGCAGCCAGGCGGCTGCGGGCTCCTGGTTGAACATCTTCGGACTCTTCATAGCCAGACAGCGGTCCATCGACAGCATCATCAGTGAGCAGGTGCTGGCGGCCACGGCCAGGACGTGCAGCGGCGGGCTGGCGCGGCACCACGCCTCTCCCAGCAGCCAGCGCGGCGTCAGGCGCGACAGCACCGTGTCCGGCACGCAGAACAGCGTCACCAGCAGGTCGCTGGCGCTCTGCGACACCACGATATAGCTGCGGCACTGCAGGGAGCGTGAGGTCTGCCACAGCGCGCAGATCAGCATTCCGTTGGAGATGATGCTGACGAGGAAGGTGAGGACGTAGAGTAGAGTCAGCACCAGCACCGCGGCAGGCACGCCGTCCGGGCAGACGCTGAGGTCTCGCTCCGGCCACCCCAGCAGCGCCACCTTACTCGTGCTGCAAACGTTCATCTTCGCGCGACGTCAGCAAAGGAGAGGCGCCGAGAGGCTGTTCGCTGATAAAATCACAGAGGTAGTTCTCCAGCTATGCAGTTCCACCGGAGACCTGCGAAAAACAAATTGCGACAACTGTTTGCCATGGGTTTTTACCTACAGGAACTACCTCTCGCAGTTTTTTATTGGATAATTCAAAGCCTCTTAACATCAGAGAGATGACACTGCAGAACAATTCTGATCTTGGTCATTAAAATATGAAATCATCCCCACACAACTGCTCTTTCATCCCAAGGGATTTATAACCACGTGTTGCTCTGTTCCTAGAAGAGCTAGGTCAAACTCCCAGGCATCATTCAAAAGCTCCCGAGAACAAATGTGGATATACCATCAACCGTTGTAAGATCTAACCAATGACGAGCTCATGAGAGGTATTGTACCTATTCTGAGTAAGTTGTATGTGTAGCTTTTGGATGATAAAAGATAAATGCTTTTTTACCATGGTGAGTCTCTGCGAACCCAATACTGCATAATAAGGCATTGTTGTTTTAATATATAGTATTAGCCCTTAGAACGGCGCTGAAAGCGCTCTGAAATCTCGCACTTCTGTCTACACGGGCGTTGAAACTCTGGCGTCAACACGTGATAGTGGGAGGAAGGTGCTATATCATCCCCTGACGTCTTAAAAACCAAGGGAGCTAGAAAAACGCCGATTTTGGGGTGTATGGGAGCCATACTTATCTACATTAAAGCCAATTTTCATTAACCTAAGTCAATCTCTCCAAGGTAAAAAAAGTCTTAAAGGCTAAATGTGGACCGTGATAGAGACCTATTGGGAAATTCTGTGATTATGAGAAAAAAAAACGGGAATTCACTGAAAGTGGATTAAGCTCATGGAATGAAGGTATCACACAATGTCTTCTCAAAGTTTAAGGTCAAGGTCGTTGAAGGTCACTGACCTATGACGCAACAGTAGGTATCACATATTCCCAATACAGTACAATATAAAAAACATAGCAGCCTTTTGGCGGGAAATTAGGGTTTTACCTTAAAAATTCCTTTGGCAGTGACCTGTGACCTTCAAGTTGGCATTGGGTAATCTTAACTATGAATTTATAGCATAGCATACGCCATACTGAATAACGCCGTCTGACCGAAACACTGCAGGGCCAATGGCCTCGAAAATGGGTGTATGACCTTAATCTGTGACCGTTGAGACCTGGACCCTTATGTGAGGTGCCCTTTACATGTAATCCCGATTATACGGCATCTCTACGTCACCACTCGGTTCACAGTGCAAGCGAACTGGTGCGACCACGCGATTGTGACGGTCTCTGAACCTTTGAGTGCCTATAAGTAAAAATTTTATTGAACGATTTTCAAAAATGTTTGATCAATTTATGCGTTCATAAAATCTCTCAAATATATAAAAGTAGAATTTTCTGGCTGCGAACCGTTCCTCGGCCACCTTTGAAAAGTAGGTATGGAGTGGGGCTCTTTAGGATCTCTCCTACTGCGCGTGTTAAACCGTGGTGACACCTGGGTTTAATGAGATCAAATTTAAGTCGATTTTAGAATCCGTTTAACTACAGAAATATAGCAGTGATAAAAAGCCAGGGATCGTGTCCATTTGCTTGTTTTGATAGGGTGAGTCTAATGATATTCAGCGTAACTTTGTTAACATTTAGGTAGATATTGATTTAAAATTCAGGGTGTATTTCAAATATTAACCCAACATTGTCACAAAAATTAAGTTAGAAAAGTCGACGCAAGGGTCATTTACCTATCAAAAATATTTGTCTGAATAATATGCATGGATAGAAACACATTTCTCAAAATCTTAACTTTAATTATAAAGGATCGTACATGACGGATGATTGAAATGCTTCTAAGACGAATACTCAATGTACCGAAAAAAAAAATATAGTAACTGTTTTGAAAGCACCACCAGCAATGCTCTTCACCAATAAATTTACGTCGATTCACGCAACCTATAGAGAGAAAATGCAAAAAAGCTTAGGTCCAGTCCTGCAACGTGTCCCCACCCCCTCAGCTTCCGATGCCCATGTTTTGGGCAGTCATACGCACCTGATCGTCCACTGGAGTGTTGTCTGGTTGAATCTGCTGTCGCATGGCTGAGACGCATGGAGAGATGCGACGCGGAATATATATTTGACAAAAAGACCCTGTGGTAACACTCATTACCAAAAGAAAACAGACGTTCAGCAATAAGCTATTCCATCCTCTCCAAGATCATTATTTTCCTGTATACTAAACCGTAAGTTTGCCTTGAGCTTGACATGTCAGCAGATTTAAAGCCTGGCTAACCATACCAGTTGGACAGAACCACAACATAGACTCTCTTTCTTGAGTACTGTGTGGCGAGAGAAATGCGTCAAGCTGTCCACTCCCCTTTGGCCGTTGCTGTAGTAACAGCGTTACACCGGGGCGCCCCTGGGCCGACCCTATCCCGGCAGCCGCCAGCCGCCGCTCCCCAGCCAACACTGCCCAGCTCACTGGACTGAGGCGGCACCGTCGTAAGCGACGCAGGCGTTTCTCCGGCGCGGAGGTGCCACAGTCTTGACACTATGGAATAGTGAGTCTCGACAGGCCTCGTAGTTTTTATAAGTTAAGTCCCTCCAAACGACCATGGATATGATGATGATTGAATACTTTTCCCTGAACTTTAATACCAAGGTGCCGATAGTTAAAACCAGATGGTCTCCATACATTGCCTGAGTTAACGGGGCTGTTGGCTTCCTGCAGCATGTGTGGTGTTTATTTCAAATAGCTTTAAAACTGAATTCAAATTAAAACCATGGCCTTGAGAAATGAGGCTAGCAAGGTAAGAAAGAGGATGAATCAAGAACCAAATACAACACAATTATTCATTCTAAGTTTTATGTTCAATCAAATGAAGACATATTGACTCCCCTCCAATGCGCGTGTTAACGTTACAGAAGACATGTGGATAAAAACTTTAATACCAAGGTGCCGATAATTAAAACCAGATGGTCTCCATACATTGCCTGGGTTAACGGGGCTGTTGACCTCTATGATGTAAAGGATGAGAACCAGCAGCTGCTCTGTTGGCATGAAAGATAGTGTGTGAACTCTCCTTCTGTGGGGATGTTATCGCTTCCCCAAGGGCTAGCCAGTGCACTTCAGTCACCGGTGTACTTAAGTTGTCGCAGCTGTTCGCAGCTGGCACTGAGTCTGGGATTAGCTTCCTCGCCGTCTCAAACTCCGCTCTTCTAAACTTGCAAACATGGTAAGTGTTGATTGAAAAATTTTCGCTTCCTGAAGAAGGAAAATTTTGTCTTATATCTTAGGCACGAGCCGCAGGTATTTCAAGCTACATTAAGGGTACTATATCATACCCGAATTCGCACGGACAAGTTCTAGGGATGCTTGGTCCCTTTAGTGGAAATCGATCCCCGTCCCGCCCCAGGCACTAGATTGATTCTCTATTCATTCTTTAATAGCACGATTCCGCACGTGCCATGCAAAAACAAGTTAAAGGGAATGTAGCACCTTGGTCGAACCCTGAAATTTAATGTAATTAGGGGTATTTTTAGCCGAAAATCATGACAACGTCCATGATTTTTCTGGAAAATGTACAATAAGCTCAATATTTTGATTTTAAAAATGCTCCTCTAGGAAAAGAAATCAATATCTGCCTGTGGATGATGTCATGATCTGGCAACCACTACCATATTCAATAGGCTTCAAGGGCTTCGATTGGCTGATACTCACCGTGACGTCAGCATATGTCGTCACATCAACAGCCATGACAACTGTGGCCTGCTGCAAAGGGTACATGTAGGGTACATTTCAGGTGGCATTTAGCTTTTCTCTACGGAAATTTTGAGTTTCAATACAAATGTTATATAGAGTACCGGGTTTTCCGGCGTGCTTTACAACTTGGCTATCTCAGTTAAAATCACGTTGCAAAGGTGCCACATTCCCTTAAGCACCAGCGGAACATAACTTGGCTTAACACTTAATCCGCGCCCCACCGGGGGTCCGGCGCCACCTTTCCCCCACCGGGGGCCATCGATGGCCCCCCTCTAACTCCGAAAATTTGAGCGTTAGCGCAAATCTGCAAAGTGCAATAGAAAGCTCGCGTGAATTCAGTAAGAAATTAATTCGCATGTTTTAGTGCTCAGGTCAATGGTTTGACCTCCAGAGGTCAAATTAGGTCAAGATCGACTATTTTCACTCAAATATGCAATGATTAAGCAAACTGGCAATAACTCTTGTCATTAGCGCTATTGAGGCCTGGTAAAGTTCATTTGATAGGAAATTGCCAGTACTTTTCCCGCTATGTGGAACGTAAAGACCTCCCGCCAGTGATTTGACCTCCAGAGGTCACTTCGTGACCTAATATGACCTGAGGTCACGAAAGGTCACAAAGTAACCTTGCCGTATATCAAATGAAAGTCAGTAACAAGACAAACACGATGGTGTGTGTTTCACTGCGCTAGCTTAATTAAGTCAAAAGTTATTGTCAAAATACTGTTTTTGACCTCTGGTGACCTTGGATGACCTTGGAAAAGTCAAAGGGTAAATATGACCCCCAGGATCCGTGAAAGGGTGTCCAAAAACGCTGTTCTGAGCAGTCTGAGTATTTGCAATCATTTTTGTGGCTTTTATATCATGAAACAGGTTTTCCCCATGCTTTTCCAATGGGAGAGGTCGCCTCGTGACCTGACCTCAGGGCACGAAATCGAAAAATCCCGGATATACACCTTGTAGACCCTGGAGGGTTCATGAAGTGTTGGAAGTTTCCAAATCGATCGACTTTGAAATTTAGCTCTTACAGAGCTCTAAAGTTGAAGTGAGGTGACCTTGGTTGACCTCGTCTGGTGACCTGACCTTGGGTGACCCGGGGTAAAACATTTCAGGGATGATGGGAAAATGATGCAGTGAGAAGAAGAGCCCTCAACCGCGGTGCTGCGCCTCGTCGTTTTTCTGCTATCCCGGAAAAACCTTAGGGGGCCATCGATGGCCCCCGGTGGGGCGAGGGTTAACCCGCGCCCCACCGGGGGTCCGGCGCCACCTTCGCCTCACCGGGGGCCATCGATGGCCCCCCCTCTAACTCCGAAAATATGGGCGTTAGCGCAAATCTGCAAAGTGCAATAGAAAGCTCGCATGAATTCAGTAAGAAATTACTTCGCATGTTTTAGTGCTCAGGTCAATGGTTTGACCTCCAGAGGTCAAATTAGGTCAAGATCGGCTATTTTCACTCAAATATGCAATGATTAAGCAAACTGGGCATAACTCTTATGTCATTAGAGCTATTGAGGCCTGGTAAAGTACATTTGATAGCAAATTGCCAGTACTTTTTCCGCTATGTGGAACGTAAAGACCTCCCGCCAGTGGTTTGACCGCCAGAGGTCACCTCGTGACCTAATATGACCTGAGGTCACGAAAGGTCAAAAAGTGACCTTGCCGTATATCAAATGAAAGCCAGTGACAAGACAAACACGATGGTGTTTGTTTCACCGTTCTAGCTCAATTAGGTCAAAAGTTATTGTCCAAATACTGTTTTTGACCTCTGGTGACCTTGGATGACCTTGGAAAAGTCAAAGGGCAAATATAACCCCTGGGATCCGTGAAAGGGTGCCCAAAAACGTTGTTCTGAGCAGTCTGAGTATTTGCAATCATTTTTGTGGCTTTTATATCATGAAATAGCTTTTTCCCATGCTTTGTCAATGGGAGAGGTCGCCTCGTGACCTGACCTCAGGGCACGAAATCGAAAAATCCCGGATATACACCTTGTAGACCCTGGAGGGGTCATGAAGTGCAGGAAGTTTCAAATCGATCGACTTTGAAATGTAGCTCTTACAGAGCTCTAAAGGTGAAGTGAGGTGACCTTGGTTGACCTCGTCTGGTGACCTGACCTTGGGTGACCCGGGGTAAAAAATTTCAGGGATGATGGGAAAATGATGCAGTGAGAGGTAGAGCCCTCAACCGCGGTGCTGCGCCTCGTCGTTTTTCTGCTATCCCGGAAAAACCTTAGGGGGCCATCGATGGCCCCCCGGTGGGGCGAGGGTTAAACCCACACAGCAGGCAGATGAACGCGTTTCAACAAAAATTGTCTTCTTCAGCATCTATGGCAGGAGTGATAAGGAGCCCGTCACCAAGACATGCAGCAGTTTCATCGTTCGGATTTTTGTGCAAAATTATCGTGCGACAGAACTATAAAGGCACCGTTTTTGAGAATATTCCAATAATGCTTCTTGAATTGTTCTATAATGTATACAAGCAAGCTTCGATATGAGACATGCTAGACTTATCACTGTTCTAAATAATGCTCTATTTTCATTTTATCATCATTATTGTTTTTGTTATTATTATATCAAACTATTATTATTTCTCTATCTTTGCTTAACCAACTCCTAATACAGCCGCAGATATTGCCCATTTCATGAAGCCTGGCCTAAGATTACACGTATCATTTTTAGCTATATGTGCTGCCTCTGTAGCTTTCCTATTATCTTTGTTTTTACAAACTGCTATAATTTTAGCTCTATCCCAGTTTGGTAGATGATTTGTTTTCCTGGAATGTATGACAAATGCACTGAATTCTGAGTTGTTGCGAAGGTCTCTTTTATGTTCCTTTAATCTTGTTTTTAGACCCCTTCCTGTTTCACCTATGTGCGATTTCGTACACGACTCGCACGGCTCCCGGTAAACTACACTTTTTGGTTCTGGTTCATATGATCTTTCTTTTTCGCTAAGATGCAACTAAGTTTTTTCCGGAACAAAATGCTACTTTGCAACCCGTTTCTTCAAGTTTGTTTGCAATAATTTCAGCTGGTTTGGAGTAAGGTATCGTAACACATCGTATCTGTTCCTTTTTGTTGGATTTCGGTGATCGTTTTCTTATACCTAGAGCTTTCTTCTTCATATTTGTCAGAAATCCTCTCGAATATTTTAGCTTCGTGAACGAGGTCATAATATGTTCTATCTCTTCTTGCAGGTATTCATCACTACAAATACGGAAGGCACTAAGAAAATATCCTAATACTACTCCTCGCTTCACCCTATCACTTGTGACCTGAGTAATAATGTACATAGCATTCCTTGTTCGTTGGCTTTCGATATACTTTGAATTTAACTTCGGCATTCCTAACAATCTCTGTGTCAAGGAAAGCTAGAGTTCTCTGCTGTTCTTTTTCAATGGTGAACTGGATTTTAGGATCAACTGAGTTTAGTTGATTGAGTTTAGTTTCTAAGTTCATATCATTGGGGACTACAACTAATATATCATCGGCATATCGAGCCCAGATCACATTTGACCCCATTATCTCTAGGTAATGATGGTTTTCAAGCCATTCCATGTATAGGCATGCAGCAACTGGGCTTAACGGTGAACCCATCGCATGGCCACTGTGTTGAAAGTAATCATCCGAGTTGAATGTGAAACCACCAAAATTCATGCACATTTTTAGCAATTTTAAATAGTCTTGTTTTGGTAAGGGCAGTTGGTCAGGGTTCATGTTCTTTGTTACGGATTCGATAGCTTTCTTTGCCCCCTCTACTGAAACGTTCGTAAATAATGACTTAACATCAAAACTGGCTAGAAACCACAGATACCTATGAGAAAAAATCTTCTGGATCTATTGAAAAACTCAGTAAGAAATTCAACCAAGAAACAAGAAAACTGTTACAAAAGTCTGAAAAGGGAAAACAACTCCTTCACCTTCTGGAAGAGGCTCCTACCGCACCACGAATGCGCGGTCATCCAAAGCTACACAAAACAAATATACCGATGCGTCCCATTACGTCAGGGATTGGCAATGCTCCTCATCGTATCGCCAAAGTATTAGCAAGACCCCTATCAAGCTCGTTGGGTGCCGTCAGCGACGCACACCTCCAGAATACTGATGACCTCATGATGAAAATTAAGGACACAGACTTCTCAGATAAGTTTCTAGCCAGTTTTGATGTTAAGTCATTATTTACGAACGTTTCAGTAGAGGGGGCAAAGAAAGCTATCGAATCCGTAACAAAGAACATGAACCCTGACCAAATGCCCTTACTAAAACAAGACTATTTAAAATTGCTAAAAATGTGCATGAATTTTGGTGGTTTCACATTCAACTCGGATTATTACTTTCAATACAGTGGTCTTGCGATGGGTTCACTGTTAAGCCCAGTCGTTGCATGCCTATACATGGAATGGCTTGAAAACATCATTACCTAGAGATAATGGGGTCAAATGTGATCTGGGCTCGATATGCCGATGAAATATTAGTTGTAGTCCCCAATGATATGAACTTAGAAACTAAACTCAATCAACTAAACTCAGTTGATCCTAAAATCCAGTTCACCATTGAAAAAGAACAGCAGAGAACTCTAGCTTTCCTTGACACAGAGATTGTTAGGAATGCCGAGGTTAAATTCAAAGTATATCGAAAGCCAACGAACAAGGAATGCTATGTACATTATTACTCAGGTCACAAGTGATAGGGTGAAGCGAGGAGTAGTATTAGGATATTTTCTTAGTGCCTTCCGTATTTGTAGTGATGAATACCTGCAAGAAGAAATAGAACATATTATGACCTCGTTCACGAAGCTAAAATATTCGAGAGGATTTCTGATAAATATGAAGAAGAAAGCTCTAGGTATAAGAAAACGATCACCGAAATCCAACAAAAAGGAACAGATACGATGTGTTACGATACCTTACTCCAAACCAGCTGAAATTATTGCAAACAAACTTGAAGAAACGGGTTGCAAAGTAGCATTTTGTTCCGGTAAAAAACTTAGTTGCATCTTAGCTAAAAAAGAAAGATCATATGAACCAGAACCAAAAAGTGTAGTTTACCAGGTGCCGTGCGAGTCGTGTACGAAATCGCACATAGGTGAAACAGGAAGGGGTCTAAAAACAAGATTAAAGGAACATAAAGGAGACCTTCGCAACAACTCAGAATTCAGTGCATTTGTCATATATTCCAGGAAAACAAATCATCTACCAAACTGGGATAGAGCTAAAATTATAGCAGTTTGTAAAAACAAAGATAATAGGAAAGCTACAAAAGCAGCACATATAGCTAAAAATGAAACGTTTAACCTTAGGCCAGGCTTCATGAAATGGGCAAAATCTGCGGCTGTATTAGGAGTTGTTTAAGCAAAGAGAGAGAAATAATAATAATTTGGTATAATATTAACAAAAACAATAATGATGATAAAATAAAAAATAGAACATTATTTAGAACAGTGATAAGTCTAGCATGTCTCATATCGAAGCTTGCTTGTATACATTATAGAATATATCAAGAAACATTATTGGAATATCCTCAAAAAACGGTGCCTTTATGGTTCTGTAGCAAGATAATTTTGCACAAAAATCCAAACGATGAAACTGCTGCATGTCTTGGTGATGGGCTTCTTATCCCTCCTGCCATAGATGCTGAAGAAGACAATTTTTGTCGAAACGCGTTCATCTGCCTGCTGTGTTGGTTTAAGTGTTAATATCTGTCAACCACTGTTATATAACTTGGCCTGTTTTCATCCTGCAACATGCACAAACAAACAGGTGGAAAAAAATCCCAGTTCCGAGCTGCATGGCTTCTCAAAATAGATCTAAGATACATATGAGTGGTAGCTAACTTTATTGGTAATTATTGCATCTACAATCTACACTAAGATCGCAAAGTACCTAAAACACTTGTGCAGACGAGCTGGGTTCAAGTTAGCCACTAGGTATATAAATTATTAATTCAAGGAGTAAATGAAAAAAGAAACGCAATCTGGATTTAGGTAATGTAGGTAACTATTAGCCACAGTTTCTTATTTTCACTGTTTTTTTAGAATGAAGTAATATAAATCGAATATAAATCGAATATGGGATGACATGGTATATGTCTAGTGAAGGTGAATGTGAAGCATATGTGTGGGAGTTGATGTCGGGAGGTCTTGCAGGCCAATCCAACCTGTCAACAAACAAAATTCTCCACAACGGAGGTCAATTCTTACCCTAAGATAAGAAAGCTTCGCCAAACGAAAATGGTTTTTGAAGTCATGCGAGATGGTGAAAATGATACTCCTCAAATGGTATCAGTTCCAGTCTATTAAAACATTAGATCTTTTGGTTCCCCCAGATTAACCCCAACTAACTTGTTAATATTAGGGTTTTTCATTTCTGATCAGTCCCTTTGCCTGACCTTTGACTAGTAGCGGCGGAGGGTCCCAATGTAAGGGATGAATTTTTCAGCCCATTTTTCTCCAGTCAACATCACAGCGTAAAATAACATTACTCATTTAAGGGGGAAGGGCAGAGTACTCCGGTGTCTTCTAGTTCCACTGCCTATTCCTTTGCGAGACCCAATTTGTCCTTAACGAAAGTTATGCACTGAAGTTGTCAAGTAAATGTTAATTTTAAGAAATAAAGTTCCATTTCAAAAGTCTATTTTCCTGCACTGGACGGATCTTACCGCATTCCTTGCGAGGTTATTGTCCAGAGTCTGAAACCTGTTGTGATAGTTTCAGCTGACCTCTCAGAGGTGACTGGTCAGCTCTTTGAACTTTATCCTAGACTTGGGTGTATGATACCATGACTTTGGACGGAGAAGTAGTTCTAAGCCATGCCTAACAAAAAACCCTTTCTGCGGTGCTACTCATTTTCCTGACGCTTTTCAAAATCACGGCCCGTAACTAGCCCTAGGTTATCGATATGAAAATCCAGTTGCCAGAGCATGTGCTTCTTGGCTGCCTTATTACGTGATGTGAATCGCAAGCCAATAAATTTGGGCTCTTCTCACTACTGCCACCTGAAATATGTTTTTATCTGAGGTCACTCAGTCTAGTCTGTAGGCCTGACCTAAAATAACTAAACTTCTTAATTCCTTCGGACGAGTTGTGAAAACGATAGATAATGAAGTATGCCCAGCGTAGCAGTGTTCCGTGCTGTGATTTGTTTCCCTATCCTGGACGTGGTATTCACTCCCCACCTCACACTGAGGCAAGAGTGGCGAGAAAACTGGACGCATGTCAATACATATGATCAACCACCTCTTAGTTCCACCTTAACTCCCGGTTCAATGTTTTTCATACATATGAGGTGTACCTGAAGTCAGCAGATCTTCCTCTCAGGAGTCGTGGTTTGTGCAGGTGAGCACAGGCGGCGCCTGGGCGGCCCTGCTGCTGCTGCTGCTTCCAGCGGCACTCGGCCTGGACAACGGCCTGTCACTAACACCACCCATGGGCTGGATGACCTGGGAGCGCTTCCGCTGCAACACCGACTGCACCAACGACCCTGATAACTGTATCAGGTGAGAGATACACTGATAAAAATTTTGAATCCGGAAAGAAGAATTTACTCCCCGGAGCGGCATAACTTGACCCTATAAAAATGTTCTATCTTTTTCGGTGTTCATCGACACCGCAGAGAAGAGTCACCAGGACTATAAAGGGGGTCACATGACTCTTTAAAGACGGGTCACTTGACTCGCCAAATAACCATGGAACCCGCCGATTCAGAGTCAGTTGACCATTCATTTATGTACGATGTGACCCTCCAAAACAGGGTCAGGTGACCCTTTATAGGAGGGTTATATAAAATGCCCTGGAAATGATAATTTAAATAAATCGCTTCGAGTACCAGCAGCAAAAGAACACAACCATTTGTAGCGTTTTATTACCGTCAAGCAAAACATTTCGACTAATTGTTTTCTGTTGACGGTTTGAATCGTCACACGGACAACAGAGCTCTTTATCAAAACACGTACTTTATTAATTTTTTTAATGCTATACGTTTCAGAAACAGAGTTCCTTTGTCAGTAGCTCGCATCAAAAACACTGTAAAGACACATACAAAAGCTAAAGTTCGCAACAGATCACTGAAAAGCACTTCGAACCGCCTTGGAATATTTAAGGAAATCATCTGAATTACTCGTGATCTAAAGCTAACCTAACCGTGCTGCTGCTGTTCCCCACCTGAAAAACCTGATTTAGAGTTATGTGCCGAATGATCGCTTAAAATATATGCTGCCTCTAATGCTTTTCTAATTGGTTTTGTCATTCCACTTTTAAGTATTTTAGCGTTCTCCCATTTTGGTTAATAGTTACACTTATCAATATGTCTCACTACGCTGCTATTTTTGCAATGGTTTTTTCTATCTCGTTTTTACTCGCTGAGCCTTGTCGAAAGGCCTCGTCCAGTTTCTACGATAAAAATTTTTGGCATGGTCCGGAGCAGGGAATTTTGTAAATGACACTGCTTGTATTAATAACTTGATTTTTCTTCTTTAGCAGGTCGCCTATTTTCTTTCCCGAGTGGATGCATATTTGGACTCCTTTTCCTTTAAACGCAGATGAGATGGCTTCGGCATGTGCTAAGTTCGGTATCGTTATGCTTCTCTTTTTTGTTTCTTCTGTATCGTTTCTTTCGGTGTTTCGGTTTTCATTCTTGTCCTGGTTTCTTTGTTCTTCGGCTTCTTTCTTTATTTTCTTTGCCTTTTCTCGCAGTTGAATCAGTAATCCTTTTGGGTATTGTAAGTTTAACCCTATTTCCGTCAGGCTCCCGGCTACCCCCTATTTCCGGCAGGGGGGGCAATATCGGCCCCCCTAAGATCTCGTAATCTAACCGGCCGATTTTGAAAATTCAAAGTGCTATAGATTTCCCTGACGCTAAACTTTATTTTGAAAAAAGAAAATTTCAAAATTTTGATTTTTAAGGAGAAAGTCGTGCAAAATATACAATTTTTGTGTATTTTTTAGATTTTCCATAACCCTTGTCTCTGTTGTACGATTTTCACAAAACTAGTTCAGATTTACAAATAATTGACCCAAAATTGTCATATACTCGAGTTACGCAAAAATTCGAAATTCAATGGCAGTTCCAGGACCAGGACTATGAGGGGAAATATATACAACCTAAAAGTTTTTGTTACGCGGATTAGAAGCCGTGATATACTGCTTGGCATCTTTGACACATAAATAAATGAAAAAAAAGTGAAAAACTCATCAGGGGCGGATGCAGTAAGGTAAAACAGTGGGGTAAAATACATCCCAACAATATGCGAGTGGTATGCATGAGTATATTAGTCCCTCGACTAGTTGAAATTTATTTCTGATAATTTTTACCCTCCCATGGCAGCTCTGGGAAAGGGGGTGACATAGGCGGATCAAGGACTCTCGTCGTGGGGGGGGCGGGTGGGGGTGATTGGAAACACATTTTTAATATACAACGATATTGAGTCGCGGCGGTGATACTGGC
Organism: Lepas anatifera; assembly: GCA_034440635.1. NCBI lineage: Eukaryota > Metazoa > Arthropoda > Thecostraca > Lepadidae > Lepas > Lepas anatifera. Next base: position 62,621 of record JAOTON010001636.1, read on the forward strand.
TGGGAATATGCATTTTGAAAATGTGTAGTGACTGGACACGCCTCTGGTAATCTAGAATTTGGTTATAACTATTTTGAATTTTCATATACCCAATTGTATTCGCCCTGGCACGGCTGTAAGCAGTCTTCTCACTTACTAACGTTTAGTCCTTCTTGATAACATTCCCCCATTTTGAACTGCTGTAACCGCCCCTGATGAATACAAATAGTGACAATTGTGAATGCACTATCATCTCACATAAAAAATGATATAATAAAACCATATAACTGGTATCAGGATCAGCAGAGACGGCTTCCTTTTACAAAGAACCCATCGCATACGATAATACTTGGTTTGTGGATATAACCTCCCCAAAAACCCAGCCATAGCTCCGCCCCTGGTAAATATATAATATTGAAAATTTCAGAAAACCTGCCTGTACTAGTTTTAGGAAAAGTCAGGAAGTTTCAAAGTTCTATCGCAAGCCGTTTCGGAGATATTCTTGAAAAACCTTAGGGGGGCAATATTAGCCCCCCTGCCGGAAATAGGGTTAAAAATGCTTGAAAAACGTGGTCCATCTGTTCCTCCAAAAAATATTCACTACCCTTAGAATTTGTAGTGCCCTTAGATTTTGTAGTGAATAGTTTTTGAAGGAAGAGATGGACCACGTTGTTCAAGTATTTTCAAACATACAATACCCAAAAGGATTACTGATTCAACTGCGAGAGAAGACAAAGAAAATAAAGAAAGAAGCCGAAGAACAAAGAAACCAGGACAAGAATGAAAACTGAAACAACGAAAGAAACGACATAGAAGAAACAAAAAGAGAAGTATAACGATACCGAACTCAACACATGCCGAAGACATCTCATCTGCGTTTAAAAGAAAAGGAGTCCAAATATGCATCCACTCGGGAAAGAAAATAGGCGACCTGTTAAAGAAGAAAAATCAAGTTATTAATACAAGCAGTGTCATTTACAAAATTCCCTGCTCCGGACCATGCCAAAAATTTTATATCGGAGAAACTGGACAAGGCCTTTCTACAAGATTCAGCGAGCATAAGCGAGATGTAAAAAACCATTGCGAAATTAGCAGCGTAGTGAGAGATATTGATAAGTGTTACTATTTATCAAAATGGGAGAACGCTAAAATACTTAAAAGTGGCATGACAAAACCAATTAGAAAAGCATTAGAGGCAGCATATATTTTAAGCGATCATTCGGCACATAACTCTAAATCAGGTTTTTCAGGTGGGGAACAGCAGCGGCACGGTTAGCTTTAGATCACGAGTAATTCAGATGATTTTCTTAAATATTCCAAGGTGGTTCAAAGTGTTTTTTAGTGATCTGTTTTGAACTTTAGCTTTTGTATGTATCTTTACAGTGTTTTTGATGTGAGCTTCTGACGAAGGAACTCTGTTTCTGAAACGTATAGTATTCAAAAAGGTTAATAAAGTACCTGTTTTGACAAAGAGCTCTATGGTCCGTGTGACGACTCAATTTCGACTAATTTACGAAAAATACAATAATCCAAGCAAGCTTAACACGTGCCCCGCTGGGGTTCCTGGCATGACACGCCCCGCTGGGGGCGTCTTTTGCCCCCTCCGTATCTCATTTCCCACGAAAGCTAAATAAAAATTACGGACGGTGTTCAAAAGCTCTTAACAAGACGAAGAAATTGTATATGAAAAATTTTTATGTCAGGTCAATATTGAGGTCAGCATAGTTCAAAGAAGGTTCCATAGGCTTACAACAGAGCAGTGTACGTTTCTCTCTCTCTAGATCTGCCCTCAGGGAAGCTAGAGAAAATCTTTATGCATCATTGGATTCCTCTCATCGAGGCAAATCGAATGATGTATAATATGACCTTGCTAGGTCAAATAGTGAAAATGACCTGACCTCGAGCTAGGTCAGGGTCACAGAAGTGACCTGTTATGGTCATGTTCCATATCAACCGACTCCCCGTGACAATATAAGAACAATTCAAACAAAATGGGAGCTTTAGCACAATTCAGTGAGAAGTTATTGGCAAAACAATCACTTTATGCTCTCGTGACCTGACATGACCTTTGAGAGGTCAGTTGCTAAAAAATCTAACTTAATGGTCAAAATCGTGGTAAGAATAGACGGTTTGAGGATTTTCAGCTTTATCTACCCAGTATTTACTGAAAACGAGCCCATTCTATTTTCCATCATAGACTTATAATGGGGTGACCAAAAAATTAACCCACTTAGGTCAGCAATATGAAAATTCCAAGAGAGTAGATTTGTAGACCCTGATGACCTTATCATATTGTGGAAATTTCAAACTGATCAGTTTGCTGATGTTACCTTGGTGCTGCCTCAAACTCGTGAATTTAGGTTTTGAGGTCGGGTCACTTGACCTTGAATAGCTCCTTGGCCTCATATAACCTTAGCTCAAAAATTTGGTCAGATGTGTAAAATGAATCACGAATAAGGTACTGAACGTTTCGTTGTTCTGCATCTCTTCGTTTTTGCGTTATCTGGGGAAAACCAGGAGGAGGGGCGAATTTCGCCTCCCCCAGTGGGGCGCTTGTTAACTATAGTTATCCTGGCCGGGCAACTGAACCACACACTAAGCAATCGCTGGGCAGACCTTGACGGAATCGTAAGTCCCTCTGAACACAATTGTTTTTATAGGGTAAGTGCGCACTTCGAGCGGCGTTGGCCAATGCCGACCGAAAATCACAATAGGATCCTGTTACAACAGCCTATCACAATTTCGACTTGCCGAAAATACACGCCGTACCTGTTGAAGCGAGACAACGTCCAAATACACATCTTCCAGCTAGTGCATCTTCCAGCGGGTCATTGGTGTCTCTCGGCGGGAATGCGCGGCCGCTGCCGGGGGGGGGGGTGGCTGGTCTGAGATCGGCTCAGATACCGGTGCCGGCCGCGTACGGCACACTCGTATGGCAAGGGACGGTCACGCAGGGACATAAAAAGTAACACAAAACAAGTTATTCGTCAAATTATTCAATTAATTTGAAACTATATAACAGCTCCTTAAAAGTGTCTCCTCGGGATCCGTGGTATGAACCCCTCGAACACGGCCTGCCTCTCCACGTACATCTGGCCGTTCAAAATGCAGACACAGTACTGTCGATTTAAATTTCCACTCTTGTGAAGTCACCCACACCAGTTTAGCCTTATGAGGTCAGCAATACAGTTTTATGGAAAGCACCAAAGCATAAAACCCCCAAACTAACCCTGCCCCCTAACCCTATTAAACACTGTTCTTCCACAGCACTGGCAGTTTCCATTCCCTCACGCAGGATGGCATGGATCGCCTTCCTGTTCTTCAGGGCAAAGCCCTCGGCGTCATCCTTGTCCTTGAATACAACCGGCACTAAGAAATCGCAGATGCGTTTGAGACTTCCCGCGCACCACTGATTAAAAACCAGAAGAATTGCGCCCCATAGGAACGCCTTCTCAGGATCCGTAGTCGGGACAGCAATCACAGCCTGCCCTCGACGTACATCTGGCCGTTCCAGATGCAGGGCCCGCATTGGTGCTCCGGTTCGGCTTTCCCTTGGATGCGTCATTCAGATCAGCGCGGAGGAGGTGCACCATGACCGTGACTGCAGTCTCTGCGGAAATGTAGTTGCATCACTCAATATGTAAAGCAAAGGTGTTGCAGAGAAGGACCGCGCTGTAACATTTTCCTGTTTATACAAACACATTTAATTATTTTTTGCACCGTAAAATCGAATATCGCGGGATATTCTTCACAAGAGGCACTGTCAGTTAGACAATTCATCCAATGTTAGGGTACCAGGGTGGGTGAAACCACTGCAGGGCGTCAAGGAAACATACAAAATGTTTTTTATTACTTATAACTCAATACAACGGAGCACATTGAGTTGCAAAACGCAGAAGTCTGACGATACCTGGTCCAATGTATTGAAAATCCCGTTCAATATTTAATAGCTCTAAACAAGCGATTCATCTAATCGTGGCGAATAAAATGATGTACAATATGACCTTGTTTTTTCAAATTGTGAAAATATCCCGAAATTGACCTACATCAGGGTCACAGGGTGGCCCGGTATGGTCATGTTGCATATCAATCGACTCCCCGTGACAATATAAGCAGACTGCAAGCAAAATAGGACCTTTATCTCAACTCAGTAAAAAGTTATTGAAAAAACAATCACTGTGTAACCCTATGACCTGACATGACCTTTAAGAAGTCAGATGGTCAAAAATTCACCTTTATGGTCAAGCTCGAGGTAACAATACACGGTTTGGGATTTTCAGCTTTATCTTTTCAGCATTTACTAAAAACGAGTCCTATTATTTTTTCCATATACTTATAATGGGGTGACCTAAAAATTTACCCCATCTTAGATCACCGATATCGAAATTCCAAGATAGCAGATTTGTAGACCCAATGACCTCATCATATTGTGTAAGTTTCAAACTGATCGTTTGGTTGATATTCCTTAGGCGCTGCTTCAAACTCGTGATTTTAGGTTTTGAGGTTGGTTCGCTTGACCTTTAATAGCCCCTTGACTTGACATGACCTGGCCTAAAAAATTGGTCAAATGCCTTAAATCATCAGGGATAAGGTACTTTGAGTTTCGCTGGTCGGCATCTGTTCATGTTTACGTTATCTGGGGAAAACCAGGATGAGAGGGGGGCCAATTTCGCCCCCAGCGGGGCGCGTGTTAATATACAAGCGATTGATGTAGGCAACCAAATCCGCAACCAAAGCTTGTGTCTCGCGATGAGCCTATTACTTGATATGAGTATTAGACAAATACATTACATTTGCCTTCACTGGTGCCGTTAGCATTCTAACCAGAATCCAAACACAAAGCCAGGACAAATGCCAAGTTCAAGGTTGCTTAAATTGACCCTCCTTACAACTTAAAGAACCTACATAAATAAGCGCCCTACGGCGCTCAAGAGCTTTACAACGATATCCATATCGCCTATGACCCGGAATGTTCGCCTGACAGCTACCGGAACCGCAGCGGCATGACCTAGTTCATGACCCCATTAGCCCGATTCAAAGTTCGCATCACCATACAAATCATTTCAGATGTTTGGCGTGTACCCAGCAAGGTTTCACACTGAAGTTAAGAAATAAAATAGAAGTTCTTGAAACAAAATACAGTTCGAAAAAAATAATCAAGCTGGGTCATAACTCCACCATAAATCAACAATTATGAGTTTTCGGAAAAATTCCATACGGATTTCTTCTCATATGAAACTTTCCATGCATTGCCCAATTCATCGAGGCGATAATTTTATTCGCGAGCGAGGCGGACACACCGGTGCAAAGAAATATAACACAACTTAGAAACGTAATATACCACCGCACAAAAAATAGTATATCACGAAAGGCTGCACATTACGCAAATTCTCTGTTCTGTTCTATCTGAGATATCGGTTTCTTCCTGACACTGGTACTCCCAAAAACGCTCAAAGTTCGCGTATCTAAGGCACTCGCTGAAATCACACGCTCCATTAACTTGGTAACCCTGTGCCCCATACCCAAACCCAGCACACAAATTGACATCAACGATATTCTCACCTCGATTACAGCTAGTGGCAGAGACAGTGTCCGCCAGCGCCCTCTGGAGCGTGGCCTGAACTTCGCCCGAGCGGACACTTGGCGGACAATCCACCATTCTGTCGATTTTGCTCCAAATCTGTAAAAAACGAGACAATAGATCTTTATGAAGGATGGATATGGAAAGGTATAAAAAACGGTACTTAAGCGCTACAAGACTATCGCTGAAGGCAAATAGATCAATGAAACAATTATGTAATCAGGACAAGTGCGAGGAACACGCAATTTGTTCCATTAGCGTTTGTTACTTGGAATTTTTATTTTTGTTTAATTTCGTTCTGCTCATTTCTCTTTGCATTCTTTCCCTCATGCTTTGTAGGTGGTGATGGTACCATATGTCATAGCCGGGGAGGTCTTCTCTCTCTCTCTTGCTCTCGCTCTCTCTCTCTCCTGCTCTCTCTCTCTCTCTCTCTCTCTCTCTCTCTCGCAAGATGTGTGAATAAAAACCTAGTAACGAGACATTCTAGCCTCCAGTGCAGAAAACTGACAGCTTAGTTCCCACCTAGCCTATCACACTGACATGCTCTTTTGTCTGCCTCTGCCTCTGCCTAGCTCACATTCTACCCCTCCAGGTAGAATCCCATCCTCTGGATCCTCACCTTTCCTCATCCTTACCATCTCCTTCCATAGTTTATAATCACTTCATACTCATTGCGACAACACTTTAAAAGCCACCTCATTTGTGTGGAAGTGTGAGAAATACATGATGATGGCTTCACCAAGGCCACCTCACAACCCTTATCTGCTCGCTGAGAGCTCATGCTGTCTGAATTTGCAAACATGATGGGACAAATTTGGTATTCTCTTTCAAAGCTTTTAAGGTATTATTTTACAAGTAGGTGAGCAATTGCTTATCACCTTCTAATAACCATCAACTGACATGTTATGCGCTGAGAATGAATTCAACAACAATTCCCCCACAAACAATTTTCTCCCACTAAATTTACCACCTATCATACCATGACACTAGCACTCAATGGTAGCGCACAACCACAGCACAGGATCCTGAAAACATTTGAGTGACACACTTCTTAGCTGTCAGTGAGTGCTCACCTAATTGTAAAGCTTAACAATTCTTATACCTTTGGTACCCTGCATTAATTTGACATTCAAGCAACAGCTGGCTAATCGGAAATTTCCAGTGTTTTGTTTATGGCACAAGAGAGACATAGGATTAAGATGTAAATGAGTGGTGAAAATGGACTTTTATGAGGGAATTACACCTGAAGACCATGCTTAATCGAGAGGATGCTTTGCTGATTCTGGTGATTATTATATCTAATTAAAGTCTTTAGAGATAGGAATGTCTACCTAATATGGAATAAAAGAAAATATATTGTCAGTGTGGATTACCTTCAAAACCGGCACAAGTATTTGAAAATCTTTGGGTTACTGGTGCGGACAGGGATGTCTGGTTTGGGAAAATTTCCCTGGAGTAGGTACCATACAGAACACTGGTGGGATGCTGAGGGATGTCTTTCTATGGTGCAAATTTATATTGGTACCAAGCATTGGCATACGGATTGAACTTAGGGAGGCACAGGGGCACATTGCCTGCCTAAAATCGGACATTCTAATTTCTGACACAAACCCACTGCATTGTTGACTGGAAATAAATGGGTTCAAAAGTTCATGGTGTTCCCTCCAATTTGGGTATTCAACTGTCACTGGTACGAAGTATTTGTCTTTTACTATCACCAGGACTTAATGCACAACATCTATGTAAATAACTATTTCGGTTTGTGAAAAAAATTGAGTACACAAAAGGGCTGGAGATGTGACTGCTGCAAGTATGACTTACCTGGTAAATATTGATGCTAGTAAATGTCTTTGTATGTCTCTATTCCAAAGAAGTAAAAATACTACATCCCTTTTCTCTCATAAAATCATCAGGGACAAAACTAATAGAAAAACCTGCAAATCCTATCACACGTCAATCTGTCTCAGCAAAATCGCCCATTCATAAGCATCTGGACTCCGACCGCAGTTTAAAATGCAAAACAATTGAATGAAAACACTGAATACCACACTCTTATCAATCACCTATACACACCGCCAACGCCGCACCACCACCATGATCCACACACAGCCGTATGTAATATGCGCGGCGAAATTTGACGCAGCACGTGCAGGTCCTTTTTCACTTCGCTCTCGCCAGGGTCACTTTGCTCGCGATTCTAGAGTCAGCTGACTCCGAGATCGAGCCAGGCGCAGGCTATCCTTTGTCGACGCATCACCTGACCCTGCGCTCAAATTCGTTCATGCTGGGAGGTTCATTGAACTCTTGCTGAACGAGTCAACATAATTTTGAGAGTCAGTGAATATGAGAGTTCAGAGTCACCTCATTGCAGGGAATTTAGACGAGTCAAATTTTTTTCTCAGTGTAGGCATCGCAGCCTCCCATGTCGCGGCTCGCTGCTACCCTGCTTCTGAAACACCGTGCTCACGCGATATATCAGATCTCTGAAGGATGGAATGAAACTAGGAGTGATGTTTTCTGAGAATATTTGCTTTCATTTCCTATTTGAAGAATGATGAATCACTGGGGCACATTCTCACTCCTATCACATGTCTATGTTTGGCAGCTCTTTCAGAACGGGAAAGGATGGGGAGTCTGTCGCTGTTCGCAACATGGGTGGTGCTTACACGACGACCGTCTTATAACACGAAAACATCGAACAGATATTCTACATGAATATATTTGCAAGCTTGTCCCAAGTGTGGCAGTGCCTCAAACAAAAACCAATTATATTTTTATACGCAGTTTGACCCATATCAAGACAGTTTGTATTCCATGAGAACCAGACTTATGGTGGTTCAAAATTTGTCACAGCATAAGCCTGAAACATCCACAAAATACGTCTAGTCTAAAGGCTGCACAAGGATCACGTGGCCAGTTTCCTTGGTTTTAATAGCCCACCGTTTCTATGTTATTGGTTTTTTAAGGTACGACTGATGCCGGGCGGACCACCGCAGTAATTTATAAGTTAAGCAGCTCTTAAAAGCTGAATCTAGCCTCCCTCTCACGTGGTCGGCCTCCTCCTCCGCAGTGAGTGGCTGTTCCGAAACATGACTGACCGGATGGCGGAGGACGGTTTCCTGGAGGCCGGCTACGAGTACATCATCATGGACGACTGCTGGCTGGCCACTGAGCGAGACCCTGAGACCGGCCGGCTGCAGCCTGACCCGGACCGCTTCCCCAGCGGCATCAAGGCACTGGGCGACTACGTGAGTGTTCTCGCTCTAAATACATCTGCAGACTCTGAGGCAAAATCCTTAGTATTGCATCTCGCTCCTGCTACCTACCATTGCTGGTGCTTTTGTGGTTACTCCTGCTGCTGATTTCCATCATTTTGGTTCACGCTGCTTGCAAATAAGTGCTGTGTTTGTATTCTAACACGTGCATTGACGGGGGTCTGAGCCACCTTCGCTTTGACGGGGGTACCCACCCCCCCCTAAGATCTCGAGAACCACGGTAGGTAGCGAAAAACGGTAAACGGCGTTGGGTAGCCCATCCACGTCTCCATCGAAAATACTTGAACCATTTTTGTCAGGTCACATTTAAGGTCACTAGAGGTCAAAGCATGCCGTCATAGGGATAGTATGTAAATGAAGGTTTTCGGTCATTTCATCTGAACAAGTAAAGATAGAGCAAAAAAATTAAGCGATATGAATCCTCGCAGCACGCCGAATCCAATGATGTATAACATGACCTTGGTAGGTCAAATCAAGGATTTGACCTAACCTGAGGTCAGGTTAAGGTCAAATTAGATAAAATGCATATTATTAGAACTGCAAAGGCAAGGGAAATATAATGCAGTTAAAATAAGCGCTCTATCACCATCCATTACTAAGTTATTCAGTTAAAACCGTTTTCCCATGTATTTCCAATGGAGAGGTCATGGCTTGTACCTGACCTTACGTCATCGATATAAAAAAATACCGGAACAAATTTTAGAGAACTCGGTGAGCCCATTATGTGATATGAGTTTCGATCGGATAAGTTCACCCTGTTCCAGCTTATGCTATCTTAAACTTTTTTTTTGAGGTCAGGTCACTTGACCTGTACTGGTGACCTGACCTGAGATGACGTAACCTTAAAATTTTCACAGAAGTTGTAAAAATGATGAGAAAAAGGTATGCCAAGTACGGCGGCGCTACGCGTCGCCGTTCTTATGCTATCTCCAAAAAACCTGAGAGGGGGCGGGTACCCACCCCCCGTCAATGCGTGTGCTAATTTAGCTGAAATCAAAAAATATTTTTAATGAAGTAGGTTTAAGCAAGCGCAGAGCAGCATAAATACAATTGAGGTCAAAGTGTATGCTTTCAAAGGTGCAAAAACACGCCGAAAAGTCAAGTAAGAGGTCCCAAAGAAGTAAAAAGCCAGTTGAATCCAAACATGGACACATCACCAGCCCTACCGACGTATCTGCGGCTTCCATCCGCTCCCAGCAGGGGCGTAGCCAAGGGGGGCCGGCAGGGACAGCCGCCCCCCTGAGGGCCCGAAGGACCCCCTGAGGACACGGGCTGCGCAAAGCGTGGCTCGCTTGCACTATGTTCTGTGGCCAAATTTGAAATTTCATACCAGACAGGGCCCTCTTAAGCCCTCTTCAGCACTCTATTATGTAACAAGCAGGGCCCTTTTTACCCATTAGGGCCCTTTTGGTGCTGTCGCAGGGGCCCTTTTCGGGGCGCCACCCCTCCCTGAGCGAAATCCTGGCGACGCCCCTGGCTCCCAGTGTAGTGTGTCATGTCTTGGCTGTTCAAAAAGATCCCCAAACTGCCGGAAAACTGGACTGAATTGTTCAGGGAGTTGGGATAATCACCGGTCTAAAGCTGAAATCTTTTCAACAATTTAGTCGTATGATTTAAGGTTTGGAATACAAGTATCGTGTACAAGCAGGTTTACCTGAAGTTGCCTGGTAAACGCCGGATATGAACCGGATTATATCTGAATTTGCTTGGTCATGAATAACTCGACTGTAGTCCTACCTAGTTTTAATTTAACTCTGTTACTCATGATAATTCAGAAAGTGGATCAAGGAAAGCACGTTTGAACTTTACCACAATTCTACACCTCTTGTGGCACGCTACCAAGTATCACGCTCTAGAATGCCAACCCGCTGGCTAAGTGGCGGCTTATTTGGGGGAATATGCGAGCGGATGCGGACTACTAGGTACCTCACCAATTGCAGAGCTCGGGACAGATCCTGGGTGCAACATCTGATGAGTACAAAACAACAGGAAGATCATGCAACATTTTCGCCCACTTTTCATTCGATGTTCCTATTTTTCGAACGCACTCTCTAAGCAAATGAAAAAATCGCAGAGCTCAGAAGGGTTATTAAAATAGTTAGGAAAAATATGTTCGGAGGCTGGTACATTGGAATGTATCTGAGCTTTCAGAAGCATGCTTAGTACATAGTTGACTTTCTCAATATTTCGAAGTGCCTTTCCATGCATTTATGAGAGGTAAAAATTGTCTGCTGTTGTCACCGTAATACTTAAGTCCAACATGGTTCAGGATTTTAACGTGGAAATCGAAATATGTAATTATAGCTCGTTCATGTATTTACTTTTCGGTTTGAGACCAAAGACGCAATACACCATGGACAAGATCACACTTCTGTTTTGATTTTCGTTGACCACCACACTGCTCACCTTCATATTTCATTTCAACAAACCTGGAAAGTCATTCAACATTATCCTTTACGCTTTCCTCGGACACAATTTAACGGCTAACAAAATTCATACACAGGTAATTTAAATTCCTTCCCACTCCTCCATGTTTCATTACCTTGTTCCGGTTCTACTGTGATCACTACAACATTTAATCCATTAGCAACAGAGAAAGCTGCAATCTTCCGCAGTCGAGCAAACAGCCGTGCCTCGGGGTCAGGGGTCAGACGCGCCGCCGCGTTAAACGCCCTGGGGCGCATCGCGACTGAGGGCGGGGGAGGGGAGGGACGGAAGGCTGTGTAGCTCGTAAGAAGTCCGACGATGTTACGGTAGAGCCCATATAGCCCTAGCAACTGACGTGTCCTAGAGCCCCAATCATCATCAATGTTGCGGCGGAGGATAACATGCCACTCTGCAGTGGGCCAAAGTTTGGCAATTCTGCTTTGTAAAGTTGGTTAGTGCGAAAGTCTAGAGCAATAAACACTTAGGTTAAGGATCTGATAGCATGGTTCCCGTATCGATAAATGCGAAAACGGGGTAGAACTCGAAGTTGTCTACTTTCCTGGTATAGAGGTGATGTCTATACCACGTCTAAATGTCCACCCAAGCAAATGTGGAAAGAAAGGTGGAACCACTAATAGCGGGAAATTAAAATTTGAGGAGGAGTAGAATGCCTTTTTGAATTCATGTGATGTGCAAATGACATCCGGATGGGTGATAACCTCCAGTGCCGTTCTGGAAAAATCTCCCAGGATAGGTAAAATACTGATAAATATTTACAGCAATCATGGCTCTGTGTCTAGTGAATAGAAAGTAACAATTCTGGAGCATGTTTGACATGCTATGGAATGAAAGTGCTGATAGATTGCAAACTTCTTAATAGAAATATATCAGTTTTTGCCAGAATAATGAATGCTCGGAGAGATAGACAAATAGTGTTACAAGATGTGTAATATCAAAGGTTCTAAGCAAGTCACTCGCTGGATTATTGCCCACTACGGCTTCCAAGTGTTCTGTTAATTATCAAAGCCATGTTGTTGAATGTAATCAAATGACACTTGGTTGAGCGATATTGCCCTAATGTAATACAATTTTAACATTGCGTCCTACACGTTTTATACACTTTGAAGACATTTGGTTAATTCTATGCTGGACAACAGAGGTGCAGAAACTTACCAACTCGGCTACCGGAGTTTGTGACACATTTACGAAAATTGAGGTGCATAATTGTGACAAAATAGCGATCCTGACTGTATGGCTCAAAATCAAACCACCTATTTTCGAAATAGAGAATGAAGCTTTTAGGAAATATTTTAACTTAGCAGCTCTGTTCTTCAATTGCACAGCGTACCATTAGTGATACAATATTGGTACTGTGTGCAGTTTCTACTAAAACGAGGGACCCCGCTGCAGAAAACCCGCAAACCGCTGTCACAGTTGCCAGATTTTAACATGCAGCCCAATGGTGCCGATTGTTAGTAGTTTGCAGAAAGTTGTCGCCTAGATACCGGAAATGTGACAGTCAATTTTTTCGAGAAATACTCGATTATGGGCATATTAAATGCATTAACCATAACGCAGATGCTTTATCAAGTACTTCTCTGTCCATTTTTTTCAGGTTGAATCATATTTACAGTTTGAATCTCTTCGATTTATTGGCCCCTATTTCTTCAAATTTAGTATTAAGTACGCCTAAAAGCTACTAAGAAAAGTACTAAATGCGTGAAAAAATAAACATAGCTGGGCAGCAATTCTATTTAAACTGCGCAACAGCGACAAGACAAGTTTCTAAATGTTTATGTGATGTAGAGCCTGCCAAAAAAATTAAACAGGTGGGAAGCCACTTATTTTGAGGGCATATTTATTAGGTATATCTGAGATAAGTGCAGGCTAAAACTAGCTAGAATAAATATTGCTGCCCATGGCTAACCTAAGATGAATGTAGGCTATTGCAAGACAGATGCACTTTCCCATATCAAGCTTAGTTTTTCATTCCTTAGCCTGCTTGTGCCTTAGATTATTTGTGCCCTAGATTGGTTAGATCGATTTGGAGCTGGAGGAGGTTGGGAGAGTTGGCGCCAGCAACAGGCTGGAAACAACAATGATTCAGGTGAGTTTTCATGATCAAATTATCATATCAATATTGTACAGATGGCAAATGTGTGCTAATGCAGTCCTCCACAAAATGTTAACACACACACTGGAGAGGGGCCCGGTACTAACGTGCACTGGAGGGGGCCGAGTAGACTCCTTTCTTATCTCAGAAAAGCACAGCAAATCTCAGAAAGAAATAGACTTCGAAAAACGCTGGTTAGGGGTGTGTTGCTTCCTACCAGTGGTGGTAATCAACGCACAGGACCTGAACTGCATGGAGTTAAAGCAGGATTTTGACTACACTGGATCTTTCTTTGGTATGTGAATTCCAATACCTCTGTACCTATTAGGCCAATAGACATAATTTTACATCTATGCAGGCTAGTTGCCTCAGAGTTTTTACTGCAAGAAGGAATGACCAGGCAGGTGATGATGGTGAGTGGGATGTAAATTTCAAGCATTTTATGTGTTTATAAAAATGCTACCTAAGGTCCACTTTACCAACACATTTTAGGTAGATCCAAATACTATGTTGACATTGACATTTTCCCTTTTGTTGATATGTGAGATAGAAGTTTAGGGGGAAGCTGTGGCTAGGGTTCCCAATTGTGTGTACATGTACGCTCCCATTAATAGATAGGTATGTTCCCAATAATAACTATTTTCATGATAATTGCTACATTTAATCATGTGGAAAAGTACCATAATTGGAAAAACTCCTTCCAAAAATGGAAACTTCTTCAAAAAGGTAAATGCATGTCATTGGGGGAAATTGCGGTCAGAGTTGCCAATAATAGTTATGACCCTGGAAAAATGACCCATAACTGAAAAAATGACCCCCTTACTGGAAAAAATGACCCATAGTTGGAAATTTTCCTTCCAAAAACAAAGAGATGATCTATAAATGAAAACTCAGTTTACTACTTTCATGGTGTAATGGTTTGGTGCTAGAACCTTGTCTGCTGCAAAAAGTAAGGGACAGGAAGAGGACATTCAGCATATTGGAAATAGTATTCAAGTATACAATTATTATTTCCAGCTCTGTGTGACAGAGGAGGCATACGTCACATTGAGTTTGTGACAGCCAGCATACTTTCTGCACCTCTGCTGGACAATTTCCTGTCCATACACATATTGACGGGTATTAGGGAGCTTTGATTTTTCTCTGTGCTCATCTCTCAAAGGGATTTTTTGTACCTCACAGTTTTCTAGGTACAGGCCATTGGTGTTAACGTGCACATCGACTGGGTTCGAAGCTACCTTTGCCTCGGCAGGGGTACCCCCAAGATCTAAAAATACTGCGCTAGTTAGTGTAAAGCGGTAAACGTTTTTAGGCAGCCTGTGGTAAAGAAAGTGTGTTATAAAGTATTGTTCAGGTCAAATGCAAGGTCAGCATAGGCCCAAACATATCACCATAGGGATATAATGGTATAAAATGGAAATGAAGATTTTCCAGTCATAGCATCTATAGCAGCATCATCTTTACCATCACATCAGTGGCGTAGAAGGGCTACAACGATACCATCTACACCTTTGGAATCCTATCAGCAAGCCGCGTTGAATGATATGCAGTATGAACTTGCTAGACCAAGTCTAAGATTAAGCCTGACCTAAGATCAGGGCAAGATCAAATTGGGTCAAAATAAATGCAATGAATCTACAAAGATAAGAAAAAGCCAATAACGTGGAGATTCAAATGTAGATATCATGGCCTCAAAATCTAAGCTTTCCAAATCCAAAGACCAAATCTAAAATTTAGCCTGACCTAAGATCAGGGCAAGATCAAATTGGGTCAAAATAAATGCAATGAGTCTACAAAGATAAGAAAAAGCCAATAACGTGGAGATTCAATTGTAGATATCATGGCCTGTACCTGGCCTTAGGTCAGGGGGGCACCATGCCCCGATGCCCCCCTTCCACAATTCCACCGCCAGTGGCTTTCAATTAAGTCTATCGCCACAGGGAGCATTGAAATACATATGGAGTTGCATAATTTCTTTCTGTAATCCAACTGTCAAACTTGAATTGTAGCATATAGACACAAATAATTAGTAATCTTTGGCCTTTTTTGGTCTAGGTGCTATTGCACTACCATTTTTTAAAACCAAATTACGTTTAGGGAGACCGGGGCTGGTTGCATCACGGGTTGAATGCATCAGGGGCTGTAACTAAAAATATTCACTGGAGAACAGTTTGAGCGGGCCCACTAGAACTGCGCATACGCAGTGTCTTTCCGGTGAAGAAACCAGCGAAGGCGATCGGCCGATACCGGGTGAGGAGGCAAAAACTATTTTTTAGGGTGAAAGTATTTTTAGTCTATTACATTAAGTTCTAAATGAAATACAAGATAATATGCACGCTAGTCATAGGCCTGGCAGGTTAAAGACTGTTTCCCCAGTCTTCAATTGAGGCAAGACTTTTCGCGGGACCTCTTGGCTTGTGCAATATTTGGCGCCATGATTGATTCAGGGCAGGGACGGGGCAAGACGAATCATTTTTCGCGGGGCACGTTGAAACATTGACGCAACCGATGCAACCCACCCCCGGCGCTTATTTTTGTTTATGGGCGAATTGAATAGTCATAAGGATGTATCATTACCATCATTATTGGCATCGGCGTTGAAAGTGGGGGATGGGCGCGTCACCCAGTTTCGCGAATGAGAGAACGGGCGTCCCCCCATTTTAATTTGAAATAGGTACTTGCTTTTTGTACTTTTTCACCATATTGAAATCGCCTCCTACCCCCTCTCCTCCCCCTGCCCCCGTCATCGCCAGATTAGGGTTCGTCACCTCCTACAAAAATTTCGTGGTGACGCCCCTGATTATTGGCAGGGAAAATAAGGAAACATAATTAAAAACTGTAGCCGAGAATACCTGAATGTTCTGTATTAACAACGGGGCTGGAACGGGTTTGGCACGAACACGCACTGGAGGGGGATCGTTGGCCCCCTACGATCTCAAAAAGAAAAGTCTTGACCCATGACCTTTGACATTGCCATGTGACCACGCCATTCGCCATGTGGCGCACGAGGCCTGCAGTGAAACACGCAGGTTCTATATCTGTCACCACTGTGACTCTGACTCTGAGTAGGTAAGCTCGGAAAGGTATCCGATGAGCTGAATGGGAAACGTCCTACCAATAAAGCGAATCTGGCGTTGTATAGTGTTTCCGTGCACTGATTCCTCATGATGCAAGCTGCCCCAGGGACTGATGCAACTTACCCCAGCATCGGGGCAGTTTGCATCAAGTGCAGAGCTTATTTTAAAAGTTTATTGTGGTAAAATGTATTTGTTTTTGGGAAAAAAATTGAACGTCATTTGGTGGGGAAAATAACTATGTTTTGAATGGTGGTATTCAATTTTTGATAGATCTTGTGGATTATTAGCTACGGAAGGAGAAGTGAAAAATGATTCAACCAGACCCGGTCTCCCCTACCGATTTTGCAGGCAGGCTTTCTGGTGAGACATACATTTGCTCTAAGCTATGGTTGATTCATTCTATCTAAAAATCTAGTAATTTTTATTTCTCAGTGGCAAAGATGTTCCAAGCATAGCTGAAAAGCTAGGAGGAGGGGGGGGTTTCCATTCCTCCACTCAATCCTATTTCCGATCAGCACCGTGGGGCGACTGTCAGCGTTTTCCATACGGCCCACGGTGTCATGGGGACAACTGCGCCGGGCCGGTGCCCCTCCCCCCCGTGACTAGTGCCGGTGCAAATTGCTGGTGAGCTGGACTAATGTGCGAGAAAACACAATTTTTTCTTCTCTCATGGCTTTGATACATGTGCTGTCTTCATGCTGAGCTTAGTTTGAACGGATTTTTAAAGGGGAAGTTATGAAAGCCATGACCGGTAGTCAACTAAAAGCTGCAGTGGCTGAAACGTTCCAGAGGAGCTCCATACTGGTTACAGCCTGCACTTCCCTTTTCCAGGTGCACTCGAAAGGTCTGAAGTTTGGCCTGTACGAGGACTACGGCACACACACGTGCGGCGGCTATCCAGGCGTGCTGGGCCACCTGGAGCTGGACGCTCAGACCTTCGCCGACTGGGGGGTCGATTACGTCAAACTCGATGGCTGCTACGCCAACAAAACCTCCTATCCCAATGGTATGGAAGCCAACTATAGCCTTTTCTCATCCCCACTTCTCCCCTTTTCCTATCTTTCTCTCCTATCTATCTATCTATCTATCTATCTATCTATCTATCTATCTATCTATCTATCTATCTATCTATCTATCTATCTATCTATCTATCAAGCTCTCTCTCTCTCTCCTTTTTCTCCCTTCTTACTCTGACATTGTACCAGTCTGCGATCCGTAGTCTATTGTAGCCCGGCGGTATCTGCTTAGGTATTCACTAAGTATCGAATGCTCCGGAGCTATCACCAGACACGCGCGTCGGCTTGGATGCGTATATTAAGAGAGAGCCGCAATCTCCATCGTACCAGATCGGAGTCTGTCTGGTACATCTCCCCTCCTTTAGAAGAGTAGCTGAGTTCAGCATTTCGAACGGCGCAATGGTTCGGTATCGCTCTGAGCTTACATCATAAAAGTAAAATCACATAACCGTGGAAACCCAGCCAGAGTAATGTTATCAAAAGTTGTGGGCACACTCATACAACATCATGAAGTGAAAAGGTCAGCTAACCTTAGCTGAGAGAACACAACTCAGCCTGGCGAGGGTTGGCAGGCCATCACTTCTGCAGTGAATGTCCCTTGATTAAGTTAACATCAACATTTGCATTAACACAACATTTGCACCTGTATCAGCACTGGGGGCGCGGTAGT
The DNA here is from genome assembly GCA_034440635.1 of Lepas anatifera. Classification (NCBI taxonomy): domain Eukaryota; kingdom Metazoa; phylum Arthropoda; class Thecostraca; family Lepadidae; genus Lepas; species Lepas anatifera. The sequence continues at coordinate 80,759 of JAOTON010001636.1, forward strand.
GGAGTGGTCAGCGCAGCTGTCTGCCACGCAGCCGACCCGGGTTCAAGGCCCGGCGGCTTCCCTGAACAAGGAGCAAGCTGGCTCCCCGAGAAACCCTTCCAACAGGGAAAGAGTTGGTGACGCCATATGACCCTGGCAGTTGGTGCGTCAATAAGCCCCAAAAATTATTATTATTGTATCAGCACTTGCTATATGGCTTCCTCTCCTCCCCTGGGTGGCGGATAACGAGACCCGAGCCATGCTGGCGCTTTACATGACGTAGTCCCTGAAGCGAGCCGGCAACCTGCGGCTACGAACAGGGCGGGGAACACCCGGCGTAGAGTCTGAAACTTGAAACGCAAGAGGGACACGAGCGGCGCTCTGATCGCGCCCGGAATCGGGGGCAGCCGGCAGCGGGGAGGAAGCATGGGCCTCCCGCCGGGAGCTTGCAGGATCGCGGTATGTTGGAAGCCCCGGCGATGGTACCGGTGCTAGTCGAGGGGAGTGGCCGCACGCGAGTCGGCCGGTACGTGTTGGAGGAGACGCCGGTTACGTACCACGGAGGGCGTGCCGACCCGCCATGAGTTCGGCTGAACAGCAGGTCCAGCGATGACATGGGGCTGGGACCATGTCCTCTCCGCATCGAGCCGGGTCCGGACTGAATCGCCGACTTCGAGTGGCGGTAGGTGACGGGTTCCTTGTCGCCTGTCGTATCCTGATTTTTGAAGTTGTTTGGCGCGGGCATGATGATCACGAACTTGCTGGAAGTCAGGCCAGGAGGGGATCAGCGTACCCCCGGAAACGGGTACCCGCGTTTGCAGGTTCCGGCCCATGATCAGCTGGGCCGGGCTGTAGCCCGTCACCTCCAGTGGGGTATTGCAGTACGCCAGCAGGGCCAGCGCCGGGTCAGCCTGCTTAATGATGCGTTTGGCGACCTGCACGGCGCGCTCGACTGCGCCGTTACTGCGCGGATTATGTGGGCTGCTGATGATGTGCTCAAATCCGTATTGAGCCGCAAACTGCGTGAATTGTGCAGAGCCGAACTGTGGTCCTCCATCAGACCTCACAGTCTGAGGGATACCGAAGCGAGCAAAGACACCCTTCAGAAGGTCGATGGTATGTGCGCTACTTGTAGCCACCATGGTGAGCACTTCGAGCCATCTACTGAAGTAGTCGACCACTACCAGGTACGTGCGGCCAGCATGATGGGCCAGATCCACGCCCACTTGAATCCAAGGTCCTGGCGGGAGAGGCGTTGGCTTGAGAGGTTCGGCGCGTTGCCGGCGAGTGTGCTCCTGACAGAACCCGCATCTGGAGATCCATCTCTTCATCTGCTGATTAATGCCAGGCCACCATACGGACTGAGCTATCCGTTCTCGACACTTCGAGAGGCTGAGGTGACCGTCGTCGTGGATCCTGTGGAGCATGTCTTGGCGGAGGGCTTCAGGGATCACCAGCCTATGGTTGTACATCAGGAGCTCAGTATCCGTTGCAATGCTTAGAGAGCTGCGTTCGGCGTAGTAGTCTTTCAGGTGCATGGGGGTGAGAGTTGGCCAGCCCTCTCGAGTGAAACGCATCACTTGGTGCAGATGCGGGTCGGCGAGCTGATGCTGAGCCACTTCCTGCAGCCGGCGGGGCGTCGCCGGTATCGCAGCAACCACCGCGTCCACATATGTCTGGACGTCATCCTGCGATACAGCGGTGGTGGGCTGTCCCCCCTATCTTGCGGGACAAGAGATCGGCGATCAGGAGATGTTGGCCAGGCATGTACTGGGCGTGGGCAGCGTACGCCGAGAGGCGAAGAAGAAGACGCTGACACCTGAGCGGCGACTCAGTGGCGTCTCTGTCATTGATGATGGGCACCAGGGGCTTGTGATCGGTCAGGAGTGTGAAGGCTTGGAGACCATAGAGGTAGCAGTGGAATTTTTCGCAGGCCCATGTTGCTGCCAGGCATTCTTTTTCAATCTGAGCGTACTTGCATTCCCGTGGGTATTAGCTTCCGTGAACAGAATGCCACGGGGCGCATATGGCCGTCCTCATCCTTCTGCATGAGGCACTCACCGATGCCGTAGGAGCTTGCATCAGCGGAAACAACGGTCTCTCGCTGCGGGTTGAAGTATGTGAGCGTGCTGGCGTTAGCGATCCGCTGCTTGATCTGATGGAATGCTTGCTGTTGAGCACTGTCCCAAGTCCACTCCACACCTTTCTTGAGGAGATCGCTCATTGGACGCATGATCAGGTGCGCGTCGGGAACGAAACGCGTGAGGAAGTTTAGCGTCCCCAGCATGGATCGCAGTTCAGCGAGGTTCTCTGGAGGTGGCATGTCGACGATGGCGCGGATCTTCTCTGGGTCAGGCTCTACGCCTGCAGGCGACAGGCGGTGGCCCAGAAAGGACACGCTGTCCTTACTCAATTCACACTTTGACTCTTTCAGTTTGATGCCCTTGTCTTCCAGGCGCTGAAGCACTGCCTTGAGTCTGTCGTCATGGTGATCGCCACGTTTACCGTGGACGAGGATGTCATCTTGGTAGTACACAACCCCCTCGACTCCGTCTAGCATTTCGGCCATCTTGCGTTGGTAGACTTCTGAGGCAAGCGTAATGCCCATGGGCAAACGGTTGAACCGAAAGCGACCGAATGGCGTCAGGAAGGTAGTGAGATTTTTCGACTCATCGGCGAGAGGCAGGTGGTGGAACCCACTGGTCGCATCCAGCTTGCTGAATGTGTCGGAACCTGAGATCTCAGCGCTCAGTTGCTCAAATGTAGGGAGCTCGTATCGTTGACGTTTGACGCTTTCGTTCAGGCGGCGAAAGTCCAGGGTTAGTCTGACCTGGCCCCCAGGTTTCGGGACGGGCACCAGGGGCGCGCACCACTCAGTTGGCTCAGTCACAGGCTCGATGACGCCATCTGCGACCATGCAGTCCAGCTCGGCCTTGACAGGCGCTCGCAGAGGCAGTGATACTCGCCGAGTGGTATGAACGGCGTAGGGCTTTGCATCGTCTCGGAGCTGTATGCGTATAGGCTCCGTCTTCCACAGGCCCACCCCATCGCTGAGGAGCGAGGCGGGGACGCGCACCTGGTCCAACAGCCGAACCAGGTTCAGACGGATAGCGTCGTCTCTGCCCAAAAGAGGGCGCACAGGTCTAGAGGTGACATAGAACGTGACCAGCGCGCGTCCGTTACGAGCTGTAACAATCTCCTGCATCTTGCCGGCCAGAGGCACATTCCCTCCTGGGCTGTCGAGGACCAGATCCGTGGCTTCGAGTGGGGCACTGAATCGCTGTGCTTTGTATTCGGCTAAGCTGATGACCGAAACATCCGCTCCCGTATCAACCTTAAAGGTAACTGTCTTCTGGCACGGGCCGATATGGAGCTGAACCACGCCTTGAGGTGTAGAATCGGAGCTGATTTCGCCTAGGAATGAGGCACCCGCGGGAGGTCTGTCCGTCGTCTTCACAGGTAAGCGCGTCAAGGTGGCGAGGAGCGGGCGGCACTGGCCGCTGCTGTGAGCGCGGTAGCCGAGGCGGCGGACGGGATCGCTGTCCCTGCCTGCAGACCTGTGCGAAGTGATTATATTTTCCGCATGTCGTGCACTGCTTGCCGAAGGCACTGCAGTATGCAGCACCGCGCTGGTGCCGGGACCCACAGTAATCGCAGACTGGATGGGCAGATTTGGGCCGCTGGCATGAACAGGCGTTTACGCTAGGGCTATCGGTTGTGACCGGAAGGGCGCTGTCCCGGCCCACTGCATCGCTGGGGGCAGACACTGGTTCTGCTCCATCTCGACAGACGGCGTCGACGCGTCGGCGTGCCTCTCGCGATTGCCGCACGGCTTCATATTTGCGTGCTATACCCTCTAAGTGGGGGAGAGTCTGTACGGACTCTAATGCCAGGCGTTCGGCAAGAGGAGCATCGCGCACGCCCGATACTAGTCGGTCACGGATCTGTTCCTGCTTATCAGCGAACTCGCATGTAGCGGCCAGTGAATGCAGGGCACGTAGATATTCATCCACGGTTTCGCCCAGCTCCTGTCGGCGCTGGTAGAATTTGGCCCGATATAATGTAGAATTTCCTACGGGCGCGAAGTGATCAGAGAACTTGGCTAGCACTGTGTCATATTCCCTGGCATCATCATGGTTCAGGTTGAAAGAATCAAAAATCTCCTGACTCTCGGGCAGTCCCATCGTGTAGAGCAATGACGTCACTTGGTATGAGCTCGCCTCTGTTTCGAGCTTGTTCAGCCGGCGGAACATTTCAAACGAAGTTTTCCACTTGCCCCAGTCCTCTGGAGTACGGAAATCAAACCTCGGAGGCGCAGGGTACAGAAGCATTGCGTCGAACAGAATTGTTGGTACCTTTGGTTGGATATACCAAAAGGGTACAATTGTACCAGGGGTGACTGTTGCCGTACCTTTTACTGGCGCGAACCTTCACTGTATATGGGCGGCTAATATGGCGCGCGCCAAGCGAATGTGATTAGCAAAGCAATCTCTCTGCAGCGTAAGAATAAAGTCTGCCATGAAATGGCCTCACCGGGGGCACCATGTACCAGTCTGCGATCCGTAGTCTATTGTAGCCCGGCGGTATCTGCTTAGGTATTCACTAAGTATCGAATGCTCCGGAGCTATCACCAGACACGCGCGTCGGCTTGGATGCGTATATTAAGAGAGAGCCACAATCTCCATCGTACCAGATCGGAGTCTGTCTGGTACAGACATCACCCTTATTGTTGCGTCTAGAATGTAACACATTTGATATCGGTACTCGTGTGAAAGCCTGACATCACTTAGCGGTGTTGTTCTGCATACAATAATTTATCAACGGGGATGAAACTGGATAGAGTCTAATGCCTCCGACTTCCCCACCGAATAAGACAATTTTTCCCAACGAAATATTTAGAAATGCATGCTTGGGATTCCTATGGAGCTTAGAAAGTGAACACTATGCTTTTTCGCAGGGTACCCAGAGTTTGGGAAGTACCTGAACAAAACCGGAAGGCCTATGGTCTACTCCTGCTCTTGGCCAGCCTACGTTGGCAAGGTACGTTAGTATGCATCGGTACGAAAACTGCCCGCATTCACTGAAAAATTCAAATGCTAATGACAAATGTGTCAAAACTTACACAACTTTTCGTGATTTAGCGTAATTCAAGTTAATTGGCACCAACTATTTATGCCAAAATGCTTTAGGGATTCTAATTTTGGATCCTTGAATAAAGTGCTATGCATTGTTTGGTCTAACGCAAGGGCGCCGTCACGAATTTTTGGGCGGGATACGGGGGGGGCCTGGACATAGCGATAGAAACCTATGTCCATCTATACCTATGCTCGGGTGGCAAGATACGGAAGTGCCACACTTCTGCGGTATCAAACACCGGTTCAGTGTCCTAAAACGCAAAGAGATAACATTAGTCTCATAAGTAGGCACTTTGAACTGTACTTCTACTACTGGCTGAAGTGGATGGGAGGGGCCAGCACCCCACTTTTCCGGAATGGGGAAGCAGCCTTACTCACCCCATTGGTGGTGAAGTCCTGGTCTCATGTCTGGCTCTACATGCCAAAATGCTTGCATGCCACTATAAAATGTTATTTCAATCGCGTATCAATTGTAATCGCGTATCAAATCAATATTTCAATCGCGTATCAAATGGCGTCTTCGACTCTCCATCCTGTAGTAGAGGTACGGCAGCACGCCAGAATACATCATCTCTAATCTACCAGACATCTGATATGAAAATGGAATCAGTATTTCCTCTCATTCCTCTTATGTGTTTGTCAGTATATGATCAGTACTGATCATCAGTGTCAGTGTATTATCTCGCAGTCATCCCACCATCATTAACAAATGCACCCTCTCAGATGGTACATTGGCGCCTCCCTAAAGGTTTGCCTTTCCTTACTGAAATCCCAGATGCACCAAATCCGATGTCTGAGGCACACAATGGCTGATCCATCGGTCTGTTCCATGGCTGATGGATCTGAGGCACACAATGGCTGACCGGTCAGTTCCTTGCACTGCCAAACCATTGTCCTACACGACGTTTCCATTACATATTTGAAGCGATCTGAGATTCAGTCCCATCCTAGACTTCAAATTTTCAGCATGCGCTTCTCGATTATTTTCTTTTACATGTCTTTTGCGGTCTATTTTCATTGTGAGTAATACCCGTACTTTGCATGCTATCATGAATTCGTGCAATGCGCTTCAATGCGTTCAATGTGACTTCATTTCTGTTTTACGCTTAATTTCTGTGGCCAGGATGCAAAATGGGATCAAATTGAAGAAGCATGCAACGGTTGGCGGCTCTACAACGACATTCAAGACTCCTGGGATTCTGTGTCCACAATATTCAGTTATTGGGGTGACAATCAGGATCTTTTGGTGCCTCTCGCTGGCCCGGGACATTTCAACGATGCTGACATGCTCATTATTGGTATGTTTAGTGGTGCAGCTCTAGTTTTTTTCTACGTAAGCTAAATCATGAAACATGTAAATTTTATAAGTTATAAATAACAAATAAAATAAGAGTAGCAAATCATAAAAAAATAAGTCATTTTCATAAGTTAAGTGAGTGCTCTCATTTTACAAAATGATTTCATTTTATCTTAATCATTTCAGCTTATTTTCGAAGCTTATTATCTGCCGAGTTGGTAAATATGTGAATGGCTAGAATGACCTATCTCTCTCGAAAAAGTATACGATACATCATAGGCGGATCCAGGATCGCCAATCGGGGGGTCGAGGCACATAGTTCGGGGAACACCATCCGAACCAGGGAGAGCCACTTTTGGTCGCCAAAGACTATCAGATGCACGCCAAATCCTATCGTGTGACGCTGGAACTTGTACCCCGGGGTGGGGAGGGAGTTGGGGAGGGGTTGGATGGGAAGCAACGTTTCAGGGGCGCCAAGGGTTGATGGGGGCAAGTGCCCCCTTGTGTCCTGAATCCGCCTTTTCCAATATATATATGCATATCTATTTCGCTCTCTCTCTTTCTCTTTCTCTCTCTCTCTTCTCTTTCTCGCTCTCTCTTTCTCTCTCTTCTCTTTCTTTCTCTCTCTCTCTCTCTCTTTCTCTCTCTTCTCTTTCTCTCTCTCTTCTCTCTCTCTGTCTCTCTCTAATGCAATACCGCCAGGAGGGCGGTTTGAAAGTGCTTCCGTCAGTCACTTGTGATACACTGGAACAGTGTCTGTTTTGGCTGGCTGGGACACTGGATGGTGTCCTCGCCAGGCGACTACAGTCTGAGCCTGGACCAGAGCCGAGCGCAGATGGCCCTATGGGCGATCCTAGCGTCACCTATGCTGATGTCAGTGGACCTGCGCGACATCAGACCGGAATTCCGGGACATTCTGCTCAACAAAGACATCATCGCCATCAGTCAGGACCCGCTCGGCATGCAGGGCTCCCGACTCATGCAGGTAAGTAGCTGACGAATAGAAAAAGATGGGGTGGAGAGAGACGCGAAACAACAGCCTGTGACTACTGCTACACAAGTTGTGGCGGATCTTGCGATATCCGGAGGCTCTCCTGAAACAAAATGGTAAAAATCAGAAGTAAATTGTCTGATGTCTCTTCGGAGTTTTGTTCTCCTTTAAGTTGCGTACTAACTGCCGCCAATATGTCACTACAGATACACAGTGTTGGAAAAGAAAATGAGATGGAGCAAAATTCATTGCCTTTTAGCAGAAATACCCACCATGTGTTTGGCGGTAGTTTGGTGACTTTTGCACCATAACCAGGAAGATTAGGAACAATTGTTCTAAGAAAACACTACATGGTGTCAAATTCCTTTGAAAGAATACAACTGAACATTCACGCGGCTGCTTCAGAAAAAAATGCTACCACCCTCAACTTGGCTCCTCTGAAACTGGCAAATTTCTTCCTTAAAACGCATTATAATTTGCCATTTAGGTACTTCGCAATTTGTAGGCACGAAAATATCTATTGGCCCTTAGCTTCAGTGAAGAATCATAATTTGGCCAAGTGTCTGTCGTAAGGCTTTAGTTCACAAACGACAGGAAGGAAAAAAAGCTGGCTTATTCTTGATCAGATTAGGAGAGAGAAAAATAAGGGCATGGTGCACATTATGCATTGCCTACGCTTTGCCACTGTCCAACTCATCAGTCCTTGTGCTTGCTTCCTGCCTTTAATGTCCACTCACTGTTCTCTTCATCATTATAATCCTATTGTGGTCACTTATAAGACATAAATCCCCAAAGAGACCAAATATAGAGGGAATCATACCTTGAGTGCATATTCCCAGGTATTTCGAGTCGCCTGAGCTGTACCATTGCTCGGGAACGCTTCATTTATAAGCCGCTAAGCTTCACAAATCAGAGAGCCCGGAACCAGGTGGCTCTCACAAGCCATATTCCGTCGTACCGATCAGGGGCGTCGCCACGGGCTTCTTTCCTGGGGGCCAGGAACGAAGGGGGTCTCCTATGCTTGGTCCTGATGTGGGCCTCCTAGCTTTTGGGGGCCTCCATTTTGTGAGTCACTTAGGGACTCTCTTGATAGGTGAGGGGCCTCCTATGCTGGCAACTTAGGGGCCTGATTTAAAAGAAAACTCGCCTCCACATAGTTCATCTAGTGGGCCTCCTTTATAAGTAAGGAGGCCTTCTGGATAGGCCGTTTAGAGGACTTGCTTTATAAGTAAAGAGGCCACATATGTGGAAGTTAAGGTGGGCTTCCTCTTCAGTAAGAGGGTCTCCTAGGTAGGTCGTTATGGGGCCTTCTTTGTAGGTGATGGGGCCTTCTGCATAGGCTAATTAGGAGGCCTCCTTATAACCTTATAAGCATAAGCAGGGAGCTCTTTGATACTCAAGGGGCTATTTCAGACCCTAAATATCAAAGATGGTCTCCCGAGTCCAGTGGGGGCCTCCAAACAATGCATTGGACCCCATGGCCTCCATAGTGGCGGCACCGGTGATACCGATTGAAGGCAGTCAGAGCGTCGTTTCTTAGGATAGCTGTATCGCATTTCAGCGTCGTCCCTAGTTTCGGTCGTCTGGGGCCGCCCATAAGTTACCAAACGCGTATTTCTAGAATGTTGTCTCTCATGTAACGCTTTATTGACTATAATGTTTGATAACGCTACGGCTGGCTCCTAAATCCACCTCTGGGTTCCGTGGTTTCTGAACGGCCCCCGTCCCGTACATGCATCCACCAGGGTGCCCTTTGCCTGAGCTGCAATACTATGCACTGTAGATAGGTGGCGCTTCTGTCGCTGGTAGTGAGAGGCAGCTCGGGGTGCGGAAACGTGGACTGCGCGGCCGCAGACAGCGATACTCCTCCCCGCTTCCGCCTCACACCAATGCTGTTCTCGAAGAACAGGCACTCTGAACTCTGTCCAGTGGGGTGTTCAGAGATGTATCAGTGGGGAGCGGATGGCAAAAGCAGCCGTGATGAGAGTATATATGTTTGATGACGATGACAGCGACACAACAAAAACGGCTCACTATCAATGAATCCAGCCAGATCCGTCAAATGAAAAACAAAAACGCTTCCAGTGTGGGATATACTCCCTTGGATTCCTGTCCCTATGTTCGTGCCCCCATTCCTCCTTGCTCGGACCTTTCATGCCTATTTAGGCGAGTGTAAGTTTTCCATCCTGAAAACTCGGTTACAATTGGACTCGACGTCGCACTAAGCATTCATTTGGGAACTCGGTGAGCTCCGAAGTCTTGTATCAAAAATTAGGTTTTGAAAAATTAGTTGCGAGTGAAAGAACGTTTCATTTTCTAGTTCCGAACGGACACTGCCGGATTTAAGCGGATGGTTTGGGCAGGGGATAAGCGGGGTCACTGAAACGCCAGTAGCATATTGTCTTTGAAGATAATGGACGAAAATCTGGGAGCTTTGAGGCAAGTCCATCATTGAACCCACTCTCCTCGCACACTTCTTAGTCCACCGCTGCGGACATACAAATATAAATAGAGCACCACTACCCTCTAATCGTATGGATGTTCCAGACCATTTTTTTCACATGCAAGTACCCTGCAATATCGAGAAAATAGTGTCTGTTTTCACAGAATGCTAAAGCTACGAACAATGCATGCTCGGACAAAACACAAAATGAAAGTTTAAGCGATACGGGTCGGGTAGGCAGACAGTTATGTAACCTCTCTCCAGAGCTGAAAAATAAGAAAGATCCACTGAAGCAATGAAAACATAATTTTTTGGTGGTTTAAGAGCGCGTCACTTGCCAACCTTATATTTTCTGTTTTGCTATCAAGCTGAATCTGGTCGGCTGAAACCCCAGCTGAAACTCTGAGTTGGTTGTTGAGTCGAGCCTGGGCTAGCTCTCAGCGCCAGCTCTGAAGCTGACAGTCTGCCGTACATCCTCGCTACTGCGGCACTGACAGCTGACGGGCTGCCGCCAGGCCAACAGCAAGGAGGTGTGGACGCGCCCAGTGACGCCGATGGTCGGCGATAGCGCCTCGTTCGCGGTGGCGCTGCTGAACCGGCGTACTGACGGCACCCCCAGCCGAGTAGAGGCCCAGCTGGACAAGCTTGGACTCACCGACACCAACGGCTACATCTGCCAGGTAGGCCGGTCAGTGCACTCGGAGTGCCACGTCTGGAGTTTTACAGAGGGATTTAATTATTTTAGGAACCAGAAATAAGAAAATTTAAACATAGTTTTAAAAACGGTAAGCACAATGCAGCGCACAAATATCTGTACTGGAACTCAGCGACTGGAAAACGCAAGAAGAGAACGGTCCTGTTTCGACCTCATGATTATTTTTATGAACGTATTCAATGTTTTCATAATCCTAGTTTCCTATTTTTAATAAATATAAGACTAAACATGGAAAAACACTTTTTCCGCTTTGAATGGAGTCATTGACTGCGAAAGCAGGAGCTTTTGTGAAGCATCAGGAGGTCGTGTGTCGACCGGCAGGATCTGTACACCTCGGAGAAGCTGGGCAAGTTCCTGCCGTCCGACACACTGGGCGCCGAGGTCGTCCCCTCCGGCGTGGTCATGCTCAAATGCTCGCTCTTCGTCGCCGAAGACCACGCCTGAGTCTGCTGCTCCGGTCTGCCTTGTAGCCTCCCATTTTTTCCAAACTGCCAGATATTTGAAGCGACTACACTTCACAAGCTTTTAGCTCTACTTGCACTCCGCATAATTTTGACGGTCTGATCGAGATTTGTTGGGCCGTGCCAAAGGCTTGACATGATGTAATAAATCCTCTCTCCCTCTCTCTCTCTCTCCCTCTTCCTTTATGTATAGATATATATATATATATATACATATATATATATATATATATATATATATATATATATATATATATATATATATATATATATTATGTATATATATATATGTATATATATATATAAAGATCAGTTCGGGTGAATAAATACACGAACTGCTAAATAGTGGACGAAAACCAAATCAGCGTCATATGTTTAATCCAATTGCCAGCAAATCCACCACACACCAGGCAAGCTAGCTCAGAGGTGGGAAGCACTGTGTCTGAGTGTACTCTGTTCTTACCCCTGCGACTAGAGGAGACTGAGGCGGGCTCTGGTGGCTATTAACGACGACGTCAGCAGCTGTCTAACGGAGCACCGGCTGGCTCGCTGGCACAGAGTAGCGGGACGAACCTGCGACATAGACTGTAGCGCGGCACTGGGGTAATAACAAATTGTGGCGCTTATCGACGCACCAACTGCCAGGGTCATATGACGTCACCAACTCTCCGTGTTGGAAGGGTTTCTCGGCAGCCAGCTTGCTCCTTGTTCAGGGAAGCCGCCGGGCCTAGAACCCGGGTCGGCTGCGTGGAAGCTACCTAAGCTGACCACCCCACTGCCGCGCCCCCGCGGTACTGGGGTGTTCCTGTTCACTGTTCAGCACTGTTCGGACACGGCTACCGACCTGCGCGGTAGGCTGAACCGGCTTGCATCGGTGTCTCCGGCGCAGCATCGCAGCCCTATCACTGCGAGGCACGCTCGGACCTGGACAGTAGACTACACTGGCTTACATACATGTTTACCGGTGCAGTATCCCTGTTCACAAAGGTATGAACGCACGCTAGCAAGGAGTTGGCTGCGTGAGAAGACTGCACCGGCATATTTTGATGTCAAGCGGCACAGTATAACTCCCTTACAAGCCTTCGGTTCATGCAGCAGCCAGCAACCGCCTACATACACTTACAGAGCCTATCTGAGGGGGCGCAGAAGCGTCAGCGTTGAAATGGAGTCGGCTGAAAGTGGCCACGCACTCAGTCCAATTGAGCCGATTTTCTTCTTAACACGCGCATTGACAGGGGTCTGAGCCACCTTCGCCTTGACGGGGGCGGGTACCCTCCCTCCTAAGATCTCGAGAACCGCGCTAGGTAGCGAAAAAGGTAAACGGTGTTGGATATCCCATCCACTTCTCCATCAAAATATTTGAAACATTTTTTGTCAGGTCAAATTTAAGGTCACTAGGGGTCAAAACATGCCGTGATAGGGATAACACATAAATTATGTTTTTTGGCCATTACATCTGAAAAAATAAAGATAGAGCAAAACAATTTAAACTATATGAATCCTCGCAGCAAGCCGAATCGAATGGTATATAGTATTGACTTGCTAGGTCAAATCAAGGATTTGCCCTTACCTGAGGTCAGCTCGTGGTCAAATTGAGCAAAATACATATCATTAGAACTGCAATAATAAGGAGAATCTAATGCAGTTAAAATAGACGCTCTATCTCTATTCATTTCTAAGTTATTAAGTTAAAACCATTTTTCCCATGTATTTCCATTGGAGAGGCCATAGCTCGTACCTGACCTTAGGTCATCGATATCAAAAATACCGGATCGTATTGTAGAGAACACGGTAGGGTCATTACGTGATATGAGTTTCAATGGGATAAGTTTACCCTGTTCCGACTTATGCTAACTTTTTTGAGGTCAGGTCACTTGACCTGTGCTGGTGACCTGACCTGAGATGACTTAACCTTAAAATATTGACAAAAGTTGTAAAAATTACGAGGGAAAAGTTATGCCCAGTACGGTGGCGCTACGTGCCGCCGTTTTTATGATATCTCCGAAAAACCCGACGAGGGTTGGGTACCCGCCCCCCGTCAACGCGCGTGTTAATCACAATGTTTTTGGACGGTTTTAGCCATTTTCTCCTCCGCTGAATGGTTGGCTTAAATCTGCCCCTGGACTTTTAAATGTTGACAAATTGATACAAATTTGGTCCATAATGACAGAATATACATAACGCTGACATTAATGACTAAACGTCATACCTGAGGTCTCCAAATTAGCACACTTTATCATATGTCAGGAAGACGACAATTGGACACTCTTGGGGCAAAATATGCCACCCGGCTCAAAGTCCCTGCCTTTGAATTGCTATAAGTTGATACAGTTGAATTTTAAAATAATGCAGCTTATGCAGGATTGCAGCTGAGAAGCTATTTCACCCGCCCAGCGTGAGCTTTTATTTCTCCGCAGAGCATTCCAGGGTTCGGAAAATCGCATCCTTTTAGCTTTCCGAAAAATGTGAAGCACCATCGTGTTCAAGCAATTTCTCAAAGTAGAAATTTTGAATCAAATCAGTGTCGAATCAAATCAAATGTCACATCAAACGCCACACTCAGACATGTCCTGGCGTTGGGGAAGGGCTGGACTCCCACTGAAATAGTGTTGGGCAGGCGATAGTAACGGCTGGTGCTGGGCTAGTGTGAGACCGGCCGTGAGACAGTACTGGGCTGGTGCTGGGCTGGTGCTGGGTCGGCGGTGAGACAGTGCTTTGCTGGTGCTGGGCAGGCGGTGGGACAGTGCTGGGCTGGTGCTGGGCCGGCAATGGGACAGTACAGGGCTGGTGCTGGGTCGGCGGTCTGTCGACAGTCTGGGCTGGTGCTGGGCTGGTGCTGGGCCGGTGCTGGACTGGTGCTGGACTAGTGTGATGCCGGCAGTAAAACAGTACATGGCTGTAGCTGGGCCGGTGCTGGGTCGGCGGTGGGACAGTGCTGGGCTGATGCTGGGTCGGCGGTGAGACAGTCTGGGCTGGTACTGGGCTGGTACTGGGCTGGTGTTGGGCTGGTGCTGGGCTAGTGTGATGCCGGCGGTAAAACAGTACAGAGCTGGTGCTGGGATGGTGCTGGGTCGGCGGTGAGACAGTCTGGGCTGGTACTGGGCTGGTACTGGGCTGGTGCTGGGCTGGTGCTGGGCTAGTGTGATGCCGGAGGTAAAACAGTACAGGGCTGGTGCTGGGTTGGCGGTGAGACAGTACTGGGCTGGTGCTGGGCCGGCGGTGGGACAGTGCTGGGCTGGTACTGGGCTGGTGCTGGGCTAGTGTGATGCCGGAGGTAAAACAGTACAGGGCTGGTGCTGGGTCGGCGGTGAGACAGTGCTGGGCTGGTGCTGGGCCGGCGGTGGGACAGTCTGGGCTGGTACTGGGCTGGTGCTGGGCTAGTGTGATGCCGGCGGTAAAACAGTACAGGGCTGGTGCTGGGCCGGTGCTGGGCCGGCGGTGAGACAGTACTGGGCTGGTGCTGGGCCGGCGGTGGGACAGTGCTGGGCTGGTACTGGGCTGGTGCTGGGCTAGTGTGATGCCGGAGATAAAACAGTACAGGGCTGGTGCTGGGTTGGCGGTGAGACAGTACTGAGCTGGTGCTGGGCCGGCGGTGGGACAGTGCTGGGCTGGTACTGGGCTGGTGCTGGGCTAGTGTGATGCCGGAGGTAAAACAGTACAGGGCTGGTGCTGGGTCGGCGGTGAGACAGTGCTGGGCTGGTGCTGGGCCGGCGGTGGGACAGTCTGGGCTGGTGCTGGGCTGGTGCTGGGCCGGTGCTGGGCTGGTGCTGGACTAGTGTGATGCCGGCAGTAAAACAGTACATGGCTGTAGCTGGGCCGGTGCTGGGTCGGCGGTGGGACAGTGCTGGGCTGATGCTGGGTCGGCGGTGAGACAGTCTGGGCTGGTACTGGGCTGGTACTGGGCTGGTACTGGGCTGGTGTTGGGCTGGTGCTGGGCTAGTGTGATGCCGGCGGTAAAACAGTACAGAGCTGGTGCTGGGATGGTGCTGGGTCGGCGGTGAGACAGTCTGGGCTGGTACTGGGCTGGTACTGGGCTGGTGCTGGGCTGGTGCTGGGCTAGTGTGATGCCGGAGGTAAAACAGTACAGGGCTGGTGCTGGGTTGGCGGTGAGACAGTACTGGGCTGGTGCTGGGCCGGCGGTGGGACAGTGCTGGGCTGGTACTGGGCTGGTGCTGGGCTAGTGTGATGCCGGAGGTAAAACAGTACAGGGCTGGTGCTGGGTCGGCGGTGAGACAGTGCTGGGCTGGTGCTGGGCCGGCGGTGGGACAGTCTGGGCTGGTGCTGGGTCGGCGGTGAGACAGTGCTGGGCTGGTGCTGGGTCGGCGGTGAGACAGTGCTGGGCTGGTGCTGGGCCGGCGGTGGGACAGTCTGGGCTGGTACTGGGCTGGTGCTGGGCTAGTGTGATGCCGGCGGTAAAACAGTACAGGGCTGGTGCTGGGCCGGTGCTGGGCCGGCGGTGAGACAGTACTGGGCTGGTGCTGGGCCGGCGGTGGGACAGTGCTGGGCTGGTACTGGGCTGGTGCTGGGCTAGTGTGATGCCGGAGGTAAAACAGTACAGGGCTGGTGCTGGGTTGGCGGTGAGACAGTACTGGGCTGGTGCTGGGCCGGCGGTGGGACAGTGCTGGGCTGGTACTGGGCTGGTGCTGGGCTAGTGTGATGCCGGAGGTAAAACAGTACAGGGCTGGTGCTGGGTCGGCGGTGAGACAGTGCTGGGCTGGTGCTGGGTCGGCGGTGGGACAGTACTGGGCTGGTGCTGGGCCGGCGGTGGGACAGTCTGGGCTGGTACTGGGCTGGTGCTGGGCTAGTGTGATGCCGGCGGTAAAACAGTACAGGGCTGGTGCTGGGCCGGTGCTGGGCCGGCGGTGAGACAGTACTGGGCTGGTACTGGGCTGGTGCTGGGCTAGTGTGATGCCGGCGGTAAAACAGTACAGGGCTGGTGCTGGGCTGGTGCTGGGCCGGCGGTGAGACAGTACTGGGCTGGTACTGGACTGGTACTGGGCTGGTACTGGGCTGGTGTTGGGCTGGTGCTGGGCTGGTGCTGGGCCGGCGGTGAGACAGTACTGGGCTGGTACTGGGTCGGCGGTGAGACAGCACTGGACTGGTACTGGGCTGGTGCTGGGCTGGTACTGGGCTGGTGCTGGGCTGGTGCTGGGCCGGCGGTGGGACAGTGCTGGGCTGGTGCTGGGCTGGTGCTGGGCTAGTGTGATGCCGACGGTAAAACAGTACAAGGCTGGTGCTGGGTCGGCGGTGAGACAGTACTGGGCTGGTGCTGGGCCGGCGGTGGGACAGTGCTGGGCTGGTGCTGGGCTAGTGTGATGCCGGCGGTAAAACAGTACAGGACTGGTGTGGTGCCGGCGGTGAGACAGTACTTGGCTGGTGCTGGGCTAGTGTTGGGCTGGCGGTGAGACAGTACTGGGAGGGTACGCCCGGTGAGGCAGTTCCAACCCCGATACTGGTGCTCGGCCGTTGGTGAGGCAGTGCCACACCGGCTCGCGATCCACCCAGCGACGGAAGGTGAGCAGCCGTCGCTCGCACTGTCAATTAGCGTGTTTACCGGCGTTGGCGGCCTGCTGCCGGGCCCCAGCGGGCCGCGCCTCCCCGCCCCACTCAGTGCACCTCATGCAGACTCCCAGCAGACTCTCCAGCCGGCCTCTGCCGAGCTGCCGGAAAGTTTAGCGGCAAGGCTGCGGAGCTATGTGTTTTAACAGCAGTTCAGGGGTCTTTCTCCGAAGCTGAACATCGATTGCTATACATGGTGGACATCATCATTAAATACCTAACCGGTTTTATTTCTTTATTTATGTTTCACTTTAGAAAATCATTACTGCCAGTGAAAAGCACACTTCCAGGCACTACGGCCCCCGTGAGTCCTTGGACGACTAGTTACGGCTAGGAAACGTGATGAGTTTACTTATCCATCAGCGCTTATCATGTACGGAGCGTAGCACTAGCCAGTAGCTCTGGTTTGTCGTGTGGAGCATAGTTGACATTGCCTCAACGTTCAATGGTTGAAAGTGAAATTCACTAATCTGCTTACCACGGCTTTAGAAAAGGCTGTTGTTACCACACAGCGCGCACAAAGAGATGTAGCAGGAACTTGATTAGAGGTATAACCTCTGGGAGTAAAGGTATGAATACGACGGTGAAAAGCCAATAATAAAACAGTGATTCTGGAAGAAAAAAATACTTTTTCTTTCTCTCTCTTTGGAGGAGTGAGAAAGCTTAGAAAACCAAATCCACATTTATCATTGAGCAGTTTACTTAAAATAGGCCAAGACCTTATGATAGCCAAAGGGCAGTGAAATTGGAGCCCGAATCTTATACTAAACAGAGTCATACAAAATCTAAGAAAAGCATCACGCCTATGGCTAACGACAATATAAAGGATATAAGAATGGTCTTATTTCATATTTTCATTTTCTGGTACCTTTTTTAACGTATCTTGCATGGAAGAAGCATTTTTCTTGCTGTGGTATTATATTTTCAACGCCACTTTCGCCGGTGTAAGGTACCATGAACACCTTTGAAATCTCCGCTTCAAACGTTACCTTCATAAACCTGCTAGTTTTATGACAGGTGGGGCCAGTTTTGGTGAATCTTTAACACGCGCACTGATGGGGTCTGAGCTACCTTTACTTTGACGGGGGGCAGATGCCTTCCCCTAAGATTTAAAAAAACTACGCCAGAAAGTAGAAAAGAAAAGGTAAGCGACATTAGATAGACCATTCAGTTTTCTATAGAAAACATTTGAACCTTTTTTCAAGTCACATTTAAGGTCACTAGAGGTCAAGCCATGCCACCATAAGGATACCATGTAAATTAATGTTTTCAGTCATTACATCTGAACTGGTAAATATAGAGCAAAACAATCTACACTGAGAGAAGTTTTCACTAAGTTACAACCTCGTAACGAGGGCTGCAGAACCCTCAAGTTTGTGTTCTAAATGTCTGCATCATTAGCAAGCATTTACCAGTTTTTTACTCCAAAAACTAACCTTGCGGGCCCAAAAGTTAGCACAAGAACAAGGCTTTGACCAGGGTTCAGTTGGAACTAATAATCGAGCATCGTATTGCAACGAAGTGCCTACAATGCTTAAAATGCAATAACCAAGTCTGTACGAAGTCTTTACCATGGCATACAAATGTGCTAGCATTTCTTCCTCTAGTAACTTATCGCAATAACGAGACTTTGACCATGGTTTAGTTGGTGTTTACCAGTCATCATCCTATCGTAACTAGGTGATTACCATGCTTAGAATGCACAGACCAGGTCTAGACAGTCTTTAGTCGGCCTCATTTTGGTGCCTGAATTAGGAAAGTACGATTTTTCAGCTTCAGTATGGGTGAATTATAAACCAGTGAATAAGTCTACAAAAAGTTTGAAGTATATCACTGATCACTATGTGAAGCCCAATAAAACTCCTCTTCGCTCCTGCTGAAGAACACTGATCGCACCTGGAGGTAACTCCCTTAAAACATGTTTCCTTTGTTGTTTTTCTTTTATTAAGAGAGATCAATTTATTAAGAGAAATCAAACGCATGACTATCACAAATCGTAGTAGTTGCAAAATATTTGCACGAATGAAAATAACACACGAACATCATACCTCAATCATCTTGGCCATCTGAGCCACTCCAGCTCAATCACCTAAGCCTCTCCAGCTCAGCCATCTCCCCATTACCATCGCATCCCGAAATTCTTTGATGATTCTAGAGGACGTTCACGTCCTTTCCAGCGAGGACATTGAAGGCAAAGAAGCGAACTGTTGTTTTGGTCCCTTTACTTTCCAGACTGAAGACGAACTGGCATATGATCCACATGAGGAGGGCTTCAATTGGCCCATCCACCACCTCCACCTCCACGTCATCCCACATACTGTGTGCGCTCGCAGTGTCGCACCCACAGCCTAGATGTTGTCATATACTCGCCGAACACCCACACCAGGGCCTTAGGAGCTCGGGCTGAAAATGAGACGAGAGGCGATTAGGACACGATCATCGGAAAACCAGAGTGCAGATGTATTATTTGTTTGCGTTCGAAAGGCCTTGACGAGACGAATAACCATTATGCGAACTTGTTTTGGTTAAGTCAATATTGAGGTCACCAGAACTCAAAGAATGTCCCATACAGCGGCCGAATCAGGGGGAGGGGGCGAAAAGGCAGTTGATCCCCCAAACGAAAAAAGTTCAGTGAAGAACCATACTCCCCCAAAAGCTGTCGACTTTTAGTCATTTTCCCCGGCTCCTGCTCCTTAAGTCTATAAGCAAGGTTTTGGTGCTTTAACTGAACCATTCAACTTCAAACAGAACCAGTCAACTTCAGTGCAAGCATTGGACCTAGGTCCTCTTGATATCAAAAACCGCTTTTGAGTGAATGATCCTTAAATAGCAAAAGCAAACATCTTGTGGCCAAATCTTTTACCGGGTTATTTTTGCTTTTCGACTTTGGTTGACCCCCTAAACCTACCGGCCAGATCCGCCACTGGTTCCATATGCCTGAGAATCCCTGGCTACACCCATAAAGACATTTATATGCAATGGGAGAAGTTTCAAAAGACGTAGGTATGTACCTAATTGGACACTTCGCATTCCAATGCATCTGCTTACCTTGCAAGTCCAATCCGTTTCCAAGTCCACACCACTTTAGTGACTGCCTGCTCCCGATGTCATAGGGCACTGGCACTGAAAACGACTGGTCTAGAATATGCCTAAATAGGCTATACGCTAACCAAAGAAACTTTTCCACCGCAATCCGCTAACTGTACTAAGACCGTCCCGCGTACACTCCCCGTGTCCTGCGTCCTTAAGACTGAGGGAGGCGTTTGATCACGACACCAATGAAAAATGCAGTAGCGCACGTGCATCTTGCACTTCCGGTGCTTCCGCGACACAAGTAATGTCAGGTCAAAATGTGTACGGAATTTGTAAGGATACGACCATATTGCCAATGTATTAGCAAGGCTGTTATACTTCCTGCTTTGATCATACGGGACAGCGTTGCTACCCTTGTACTGGCTTAGTTGCGTGTTCATATCATTATGAGAGGACGACTAATGTTCGTTTTAAAACAATGCCTGAAATACTTTTTGTTTTGCACGAACTGGGTTTTGTCCTTCTTTAGCGTTGGTTGTGCTCTAGTGAACCCCGATATCAGGGCTGTATTCGTATAGACATTGTGAAAATTTCTCTCAGTGTATGCCATTGAAATCATCACAGCAAGCTGAATCGAATGATATATATGAACTTGGTAGGCAAAATCAGGTCAAATATAGAATTTGACCTGACCTAAGGTCAGGTCAAGGTCAAATTGGGTCAACATGCGTATCATTAGAGCCACAATGATAAGAAAGACAAACCTAATGACACTAAAATAAATGCTCTACCGCTATGCAGTACTAAGATATTCAGTCTAAACCATTTTCCCCATGTATTTCCAATGAAAAATGCATGTATGGCTCGTACCTGACCTTAGATCATCAATATTAGAAGTACCAGACTATATTTTGTAGAACTCGGTGGGCCCATTATGCGATATGAGTTTCAATTAGATAGGCTCACACATAATGAATATTTCCGCTTAGCCTGACACGATTCTACGACGTTGAATTTATGGTGACATTTTTATGGTGACATTTTTATCCTGACACTCCTGAAGTCAGGATAAATTCTAACAGAACGAGGGTAAAGTAAACGCTTTCCGTGCAAAAATTCCCTTATTCTGCAAAACGCGCACGTTCACTGTCGCGCCAGCTGACGATTGGGATGTTATAATTGCTATGGCAACGAGACTTTTGTTGCGATTGATTGATTGATTATTGGGGCTTAAGGGCGCACCAACCTGAGACTTTTGTTGCGGGAAATAGGGAAATAAACAAAGCAACTTTGCCAAGTTCAGTTAGCAGCTTCCACTTCTGCCACTCCAGCGACGCTAGCCCCGTAATGATAGTTCCATGCAAATCCCCGAGCAATGAGCAATTGCGCCAAAAATCATGTGTACAGAGAAAAGGTGGGCTACGTCATTGTCAATGGGTGCAGCTTTCCACATCTTTGGTGGAATCCAAGCAAGCCCCGCCAACGTTTGGAAATATCCCACCAATCCAGAGTCGTGGCTTCCGGTGGTCACGACCAGGCTCCCCGATAATAGCATAACCCTGTTCCTCGTGCAATAACATTTTTTCCATGATACCTATCATAGGCGTAGGAACAGGGGCCAGGGGGCCATGACACCCCCTTCCCCCAAATAAGCAATATGTTTAGCATTAGCCCCATCGTGTTAAGTGGAAAAAAATTACTTGAAAACACATGTTGCCCTCACCCTCAATATTCTGGACGCTCCTATGCCTGCGATGCCTATCAAGCACCATATAGTCATAAGCTGATCCCTTTACATAGTCCCACGCCCCTAAAGTCATAGAGGGTCACTTATCATAATCAAGTGTCCCTAGTCAAACCAGGTCCCCTGAAGATGGGGTCGGATCCCCTACCACATCACGGGCGACCTTGCCCAACTGGGTCCCCTTGCGGAATACCGTAATAATGAGCCCAGCTCTGGCAGAGTGTCTCTGTGGCCGTCCCCGGGCCCCCATGCCTCGTAGTTGCGGGTCCTCTGTAAAGCAATCGTCACTTATCCTTCCCGAGCCCATATGCGTCGCGACCAAGCCCCTACCATTATCTCAAGACACTGCATTCACAACCGACCCTATATTATTTTTTAGGTATCCTGTGGTCACTACAGCGACAGATCCAGGGGGCAAAGGGGCTGTCGTCCCCCTTAGGACCCAAGGACGGACACAGCCGATTTCGGGCGCCGAAGGCGCCCGCAGTTGGCGACACTTTGGGTACAATACACCAATGCTAGACCAAAACGCAAAGAAAATACCATTTTAAGTTGACTTTGTTCACTGTTAGCCACCCTTAATTTCGAACCGGCTTCCCCTGGCATACTATTGGGCGCGCCACGTGAACATGGACCGTCCTCATCGATTACCGACCGCCCTCTTCTTTGCGATTGGGTGCCTATATTTTATGATTAGCCACCGCCTTTCAGCCCTGAGGCGCCCAACTGCAACATGGACCACCCTCGTCTACTTCTGGTCGCCCTCTTCAGCATGATTGTTCGCCCCTTCTCCACTATTGGCATATTGGGCCATAGTGCCCGATTAGCCGCCTTTATGTACCCATACATGTTCTCACATTCACGGGCAACATGCCTGTACACAAACTTAGGATAACATGAATAGGTACACGTATGAAGTCTTAAAACGTACGGGGATGAGTGATGACAGCCCAGAATGATGCACGTCCCATCCATCCAGCCCCACAGAGCGGGCCGAAACGCGACGGCGCGCAGGTAGAACCGCGCGAGGCGAGCAGCGGGCGGAGCGAAGGGCGTCAGCGGCAGGCAGCACGGGAGAAGCAGCGGTGATCGCGGGGAGAAGTGTCTGCTATTTTACAGCCTCGTGGTGCCCCACCTCAACATGGACCATTCTCATTTGCCTCCGGCCGCCCTCAATTTTGTGGTTGGGCGCCCTGTTTTGACGATTCCCCCTCCCTTTCAGCCCTAGGATGCCCCAATGCAACATGTATCGCACTCAACCCCTTTAAGCCACCCTTTTCTGCATGATTGCGCGCATGGGTGGATATCCCGGGGGTTAGGGATCAGGACCCCCTGATTTAGAAATTGAGAGAAACTGAGCGGGGAGGGGAGGGGTCAGCTCGGATCCTACCACTTTTGCCCTCACAAAATATTTTCCCGACCCATAAGTAATGATAGTTCTATTCGCAGCATTTTTATGATCGGCTTAGGCAAGATTTGACTATCTGTCCCTTTGCATCTTCTTTGAATAGGAGTGCTAGAGGCCAGGGGCGGCGCAACGGCTCTGTGTCAGGAAAAGTCCGGGTCCTCGAGCTGGTCTACGGTCCTTCAGCTGAACTAAGCAGCACCCTAAGTCGGTCTTTCACAGAGGGCACGAGATTTAGTGTGGAGTCATGCTCTTACCTTAACACCTTCGCTGGAGAAGGGTCTGGCGTCAACGTGCAGTGGAGGGTGTCCTAAAGTGCCACCCTTAGGGGCACTTTAGGAGATGCTCAGGCACTTCCGAGATCTCGGAAACCAAGAGGGTTAGCTAATCACCCGTTGGGGGTGCGTGGGGGGATGGCGATCAGCGTAATGGCTAAGATTTATTGAACTAAGTCAGTATCTTAACGGTCAAACGAGGTCGTAAAGGTCATTTATGGGCCGCGCTGGAGACCTATCGGAAAATTCTGTGAATGCACAGAAAAAGCCAGGAATACACTGAAAGTGGACTAAGGCCATAGAGGGAATGTCCCACATAATATCCTCCGAATGTTTGAGCTCAAGGCCATTCCAGGTCACGGACCTATGATTAACATGACATATTCTCAATAATTTACAATATAACTGGCATTGTAGCAGCTTTTTGGCGGGAAATGAAGGTTGGACCTTTAAAAGGCCTTTGACCTCAACCTGTGGCATTGCCACTAACAAAAACATTAACTATGAAGTGATAGCATATCATACGTTATACTGAGCAATGACATCTGTCCAGAACACTTGGGCCAATGACTTTAATATGTGACCTTGAACTTCAAGCGCGGGGACCCTAACATATAACCTGATTATATGACGTTATTACGTCACCGCTCGGTCTGCAGTGCAGGCGAACAGGTGCTACCGCGAGATTGCGACGGTCTCAAAATAAACATAAGTCTGATTTTCAAAGATCATATGTTTGTAAATTATTAAACAGTTTTCCAAATTCGTTCACCAGCCGACGCACTTATGAATTCTCTCAAATGTGGCCGAGTAACGTATTCTGGTAAAGAACGGTTCTCCGGCCACCTTGGAAAAATAGGTGAAGGCGCTTTAGGACCCTTCCACTGCGCGTTTTAAGACCCCTGAGTTGATTTGGCGCCCCTTGAGCTGATTCACGGCCCCGGAGCTGAGCTGGACCACTAAATTGGCGTGTGGAACCCCCCGCGTTTGTATTGCCCCCCTCCCCTAGTGGGCTCCTTTAGCAGTTTTGGAATCTCGTGAAGTTAAGCTAGTCTGTGGTACCTGAAATAGACTAGGCTCTGGGCTGATGTGGGCCCCTGACCCTTGAACTGGGCTGGCCTTTGAACTGGTCTGGGTCCTTTACATGTTTGGGTCCCGTGCACTGATCTTGTGACCCCTGGGCTCAACTGGACCCCTACGAGTTGGGAAATGGGCCTATACGCTCATTTTGAGCCCCTTATCTGGTCCGGGGCCCCTGAACTCATATGGAGTCTGCCAGGTGATCTTCGGACCCCTGAGCTGGTCTGCACCTCTGAGTTAAATTTGCGCCTTCTGAGATCCATGTTTCGGAGGGGCCCTTCGGTCGTTCTGGGGGCTGCTTATTAATACTCATGGGCTGAGCTGAGCCCCTGTGTTGGCACTGAGACCGGTGGGGTCTTTGGCGCCCTTTATCTTATCTGACCCTCCTGAATTGGTATGGGGCCTTCCTCAGATGGTTTGGGGACCCCTGAGCTGGCTTTTGGGCCCAATGAGATGGAGCTTCCCCTAGGGGCCCCTGAGAAAATCTGAAGCCCGGGGGGGCTTATCGACGCACCAACTGTCAGGGTCATGTGGCAAATATGGGCCCCTGAGAGACTTGCACAGAAGTTTCTAGACTTGGGCTTGAAGCCCCCAGCCAGTATCGTCCCCTGAGTTTTTTCTGGGCCTTCTGAGCGGCTTTGGAGTCCATCAGCATGTCTGGGTCCCTGAGTTTTTTCTCTTGCGAGTCATTTGAGTTTATATTGAGTCCCCACAGCCGATCTGGGGCACCTTTATATAACCAGGCCCCCAAACGGATTTCAAAACCCATGTGTTGGCACTGGGGCTCCCTGAGCTTGTCGCGGCCCGTTAACTGGTATCAGCTGACATCGGCCCTTGAGTTGTTTTTTTCAGGTGGCCCCTGGGCTGTTCAGGGCCGTGAGCGGGTATTGTACTTAAAACTTACTGGCTCGGCATTAGACCCACGCTGGTTTGAGACCCCTAAGCTGGAAAGAACCCTTTATATGGAATTAGTGAGGCGGCTATGAGCTGGTATAGGGCCCATAAGAGGATTTACGTAGGAGGTCCTTGGCTTGGTCGTTGAGCCCCTTGCTGGATTGATGTCCTTTGAGCTGGCAAGGACCCCTGAGCTAGAATTGAACCCTTTAAACTGGTATCGGCATTCTAGCTTGTCCGGACCCTATTGCGCTGATCTAGGTCCCTTGGGATCGTCGCGGGGCCAGCTGGTCTGTCCCCTGAGTTTTTTCAGAGCCCGCTCAGCCGATTTGGACCCCCACAACAGGCCTAGTCCATAAACTGATCTGACGTACTTTTAGATGGTCAGGGTCCTCTCGCTGATCTTGAAATATCGGTGTTGGACTGGCGCTCCGAGCCGTCAGGGGCCCCTTATCTGGTCTGGAACCTCTTAACGGTATGAACCCTTTCAGCTGATGGGCCCCCTGAGTTGGGTTTGGACCTCCTAAATAGTTTTTCATGGGGCCCTAGGCTGATCCGGGATCCTGAGAGGGTATTTTACATGAATTTACTGACTTTGTCTTGCGGCACAGCTGACCTGGGGCCACCTCAACTGGTAAGGGCCCCTGAAATGAATTAAATAAGAGGTTTTTAACTTGGCCATATGACCCATATCTGGAATAGTGTCTCTTGAGCTTACAAGCGCCTCTGGGCTGGTATCGGGTCCGTTTAACGTATGGACCCATTTAGCTTGTTTGCGGCCCTCTTGTGCTTATCTGAAGGCTCCGTGAGTTCATCGAGGCATCCGCTGGTCTGGCCCTCTTACGTTTGTTTGGGCCTCCCAAGCTGCTCTTACGTTTGTTTGGGCCCCATCGGCGTGCTGGGCTCCCTGAGTTAAAGCTGCAACTCAGGGGGCCCAAACACGCTAAGGTCAGGACCCAGCACAACAGCAACGTCCCAGCAGGGTGCGGTCTGGGGCCAGGCACAACGCCCGGCCAAATTGATCTCCTCGCAGCCGGGACCCGGCTAGCGTCCTGCCGATGCCCAGCGAAGTCCTCTGCCGGGATTCCGCTATGCTCCCAATAAAAGACGAATTAATACGCCCACTCAGCCCCACTGAGACATCCAGCTGACACCCCGCAAAATTGCCGGCTGGGCCCCAGCGGAATCCCAGCGAAATTCCTGGCTGAGAGTTTGGCCCTCTGATCTTATTTAGGACACGTGTCGATGGTTAAGCTCCCCATGCGGATCTTTTAACCCTTGTGTTGGCCTGGGCCCCTGAATTTACGTTGGGTCTCCTGAGAGGGAGTTTCGCAAAATTGATCTGAGATGTTCTGGGCCATGGAGAGGGTCTTGCATAGGAGCTTTTGGCTTGACCTTGGAACTAAAGCTGCTTTGGGACTCCTGAGCTGAAAAGACCTCTGAGGTAGAATCTCAACGGAAGCCCTGAGCTAGTCTAGGCTCCCAGAGAGGGATTATGTAAGAGGCTCGTACCTTGGTTCTATGGCCCCTAGCTGGATCGGTGTCCCTTGAAATGGCAAGAGCCTTGAGTTAGCATTGGGCCAGTTTAACTGGAATGGATCTAATTATAATTGTTGGGGTTTAACGACGCACCAACTGGCAGGGTCATACGGCGTCGCCAACTCTCACCCTGTTGGAAAGGATTTTGGGGATCAGATCGACTTATTCAGAGGCTCCGCCGGGACTTGAACCCGTGACCGGTGGCTTAGAAGACAAGGGTGCTATCCACTAAGCCACCTCATCCCCCGAATGGATCTAATTAGCTTGTCTGGGCCCATTGTGCTGATCTTAGGTCCCCTGAGCTCCTCGGAGCCCTTGGCTCGTCTGGCACCCTGGATTGGTGCTGGGCCGATTGAGCTGGCCTGGGGCCCACTGAAATTTGATTTTGCAGAAGGTTTCTGACTTGATATCGGAGTCATTGTGCTAGCAAAGGGCCCCCTGAGAGACTAAACTGGGCGTCTATATCCAAAGTCAGCTGTCGCACAGAAATTGTGGCTTTAATTGGTGTGTTTACAGGAGGCCCGTTCATCGTTATTCGCTATCGTGATTTCAGTATTCGGAACAACGTGATGCGACCTGCGTGAAAGTGGGGGGAAATACTCAGTCCTTCCCCACTCTCAAAAGTGGGCGGACGCGTCTCCCCATGATGCATTTGAAGATGCAGGTAACATTAGAGATCAGGTGGCGGATCTGGAAGACTTGGATGGATGAAAGCGCATCCCAAGCCTTTGCTCTAGGCGCCATTGAGCCAGCTCTTGTCTCCTCCGAAGGAACGATTGAGCTGGGTGGGGGGGGAGGGGGGCATACACACATCAGGGCCTGTGAGACGGCGGATTGAGTGATGGATCGCCGAATGGTTGAGGAAGTTTGAGTTATCGTCACAAACTGAGTACAAATGTATCAGAACAAGTATAATGTCTTGTTACCTGGATCTCGACAGGGAAACTATTTGCGTCGCAACCACTCTTCGGCTGGGAGTCACTGTTTGTGAGCCGGCAAACGGCCGAAAGGGTTATACATTGTTCCCGGTCACCAGTGGGAAGTGTTTAACGTGGGACGCAACCTGCGTAGACACCTTCACTTTCACAGTTGTTCAGTCCGCCCTAGAACCGGGAACGGCTGCGCGTGCGGCAGGGGAGAGGAAATGGCATCGCTACGCCAGCTTGACCTCCAGGTGCCGTTTCCAGCCGTTGGCAGTCGAAATAACGGATGTACTGGGGCCCGCCGCTTCAACCCTGTTGAGAGAGATGGGACGGCTCATCACAGCTGTCAGCGGCGATCACCGAGAGACGGCCTGACTGCGACAAGGAGTTTCCATCTCTGTTGTTCGAGGAAACTCCGCAGCAGCCCTTGCTACGGCTAGTCCCCGTTGTACACAGAAACATCACCAGACGCCATCAGCCCGGACCTCGGCATCTCCGCCCAAGACAGGCGAGACGGAGAATGCCCTGCTGCTCAACGGCGCTCAGGTGCAGGCACCGATCCTGGAGCTGGTGCTTGCAAGCAATCGCGACTAGCACAAGCACAGCCCGGCTCCGCTCTTTATCGGTCTGCCCAACTTAGGCAACTCGTGCTACCAGAACGCTACGCTGCAGTCGCTGCTGGGACTGTGGCCGTTCCTCAGCGAGATGGTGGCCCTGGGGCCGGCTCTGGACCCTGAACGATGTCGCACCCTGCGCGCCGTCACCTGCCTTATGGAGCTGCGCTAGAGCGCGTGCGGCACCTCCGTCTACAGCCACCTCAACTACCTGCGATGCGCGTTTGCTCGGATTGGCTCGGCGTTCCACAACACTGAGATGCAGGCTGCTCAGGCTACTGGATATCATCAAGGAGGAGGAGAACTGAAGTCAACCGGTCTCCCCAAGCAGCCGGCCGACCACTGGCGCTAATCCAGTTAGATATAAATTCCTGTACTAGACTATGGAATGGTACACGTGCATGAAGTGCCAGGAGGCGGTGCTGAAGCAGCAGGAAAACATAGCTGATTCGTTAACGTGCCGCGGCGCTAAGCGAAGCGGCGCAGCACCCACCTTGCAGGACGCGCTGCACCTCTCCATGTGGCCGACCGACGTGAGCTGCACTGCGAGAAGTGTCAGCACAAGTTCAACATCACCGCCCAGATCTCCAAATTACCCAGGACGCTGATTATACAGCTGAATCGTCACCTGTTTGTTGGAAAGGAGTCAAAGAAGATCTGCGCCAACGTAAAGATCTCCAAGTTCGTGACGCTGCAGGATTGTGCGGTGGACGACGCCGTCCGTCCCCCAGCTTGGGACGCCACCAGGTACGGCTCGCAGTGCCCGCCTGAGGAGTCGAAGTGGAAGGACTCGGCTGAGCCGGAGCGATCGGCGGCGCCGTGGGCGTTCGATCCTCCGCAGGTGTCTGACGCCGGTCTGGAGGAATTGGCGGAGCAGGACGGAGCCAAGGAGTGGCCCACGCGCGCTGTTGAAAACGAGGAATATCAGCTGCAGGAGGCCAACCGACGCTCGCTGCAGCAGGACGAGCCGGGCGACATCGCCGCCGATCCGGCACGGTGGTCCCAGCTCTGCGCGGAGGGCGACGACGACGACTCTCGCCATCTGGGCATCGGATCGCTAACTGCTGTACTGCGCGGACCGCCTACGACCCTCAGTCGACGAGATATCCAACTGGTGCGACCAGTGGACGGTCCTACCCTCCCTCGTAAAATGCTCAGTGACTACCTTCTCCCTATGCCCCAGCGAAGCGAGGGACAAAGTCAAGATCAGGCTCCATCTCAGGGGACAGGAGATTCCCCAGATAACCCACCCCACCTTCCTTGGCCTCACCTCGGACGGCACACTTTCATTCACAGAGCACATCAAGAGACTGAAGAAATCGATGGCCCAAAGAAGAAACTGTCTGGCGGCGCTATCTGAACGCAATTACGGAGCATGCAAGCGAGTCCTCCGTACGGCCTACACGGCTTACATCCGCGCCAAGGCGGTCTACGGGGCGGCAGTTTACATGAATCACGCAGCCCCGCTCTTCAAGAGACCTACTAGAAGTCGAACAGCGCGCTTGCACCCGCATTATCACTAGATGCACCCGAGAGACAAGAAAGGGACCCTAGAAGCTAAAGCAGACCTGGAAATATCAATACGTGGAAACTAGGGGGGCAGAGAAGGCCAAAGAATACGCCGCCTGCCAGATCCGACAAGAAGAGTCCTAGAAAACGACATCCCCAAGACTTACAGTACAAAGCAAGGGAAGCTTGGATTAAGAAGACAAGAGCAGACGGTCATTCGGGGGCGAGGGCAAGGGCACAGGAAGACAGACAAGGACATGGAAATGACCACCAAGCCAACCTTCCGCAAGAAAGGCATCTGGATGGAAGAGAAGAGCGACCCACGTGGTCTCCCCGCAGAGACGCAGAGCCTGGTCCCGCCAGTATTGCTGCCCGATCCACCAGCCGCCTCCTTCAACCTGCACCTCCAGGAACCCGTCGGAAGGAAAGACCCCCAGATAAACGCCGAGAAGCAGCTGAGAGGGCCCTTGAAATATATCCATGTGGAGGCGTGGACTGACGGATCGGCCTCCTTAGGTATTACCAGGAGGAGCCGGGATACTTATCCACCGACACGGGGTCCCGCCACCAAAACCACCAGAGCGGCGGGGAGTTTGTGCAGTAGCACTCGAGTGGAGGAAGTCGCCCTGGAGGAGGCCACTTCCTTTATATTATGCGACCCCAGGGCATCCATCCAACCTGTAGCAGACCAGACAAATTCCAAGACACTAAAAGTAGAAGCCCCCTGGCAACATACTAACTTGCTATCTTCTCTAGGACACAAAATTGTGTTTCAATGGATCCCGGACACCCGGGCATTCCCGGGAACGAGGAGACAGACGAATTAGCCCACCGAGGAGCACGGGAGGATCAGCGGGACATCCCCATCGACTAAGAATCGGCCCGAGCGGCGGTGGCGCGCGGCGCATCGTTTTTCAGGACCAGCAGAATCAGAGATGCCCACCAGCACACCCGAAGCCCACGCCGGGGACGGACTCACTATCTAGACGAGAGCAAACCATCCTGGTCCAACTGAGAGTGGGGTCCTCAATCGCCACATACGACACGCTTCACAGATTTGGTCGGGCGGATAGCGCCGCGTGTCCGGATTGCGGGGACCCGGACTCAGTAGAATACCTCCTCACAGACTGCCCACTCTACCAGGGCACTCACCAGAGGAGGTGGGGCCCATTGCCCTACCTACACGCATATTTTCACACAAGAAGCCAAATGCATATGGTCGTTCCTTCTGGAGGTGGGGAGGGTCGTCCAGGACCCTCCCCGAAGAGCTGGCGGAAAAGAAGAAGGGCGACAACTCAGCGGTTGAGGGTCAAACAGTGAATCCACCGGCGCCCATAGCTACCGGCTGGTGTCCTAGTCAACCTAGTCTAGTCGGCCTCCACTACGGCGGCGCCACCCAGGCCGGACACTATGTGGCATACGTCTACAGCCTGGCATGCAGCGTCAGTTCCACTGTGACGACCGCAGCGTCACCTGCGTCTCAGAGCAGCACGTGCTGTGCAATGGGCCCCATCACGATGGCTAGATCTTTTACCTGCATACAGATATCTGCAGGCAGGTGGACAAAGTAGAGAATGGAATGACCTAACAAAGTTTTATCATTAGGTGTGGACCCGTTCCAACGCTATTGAAATGTTTTGTACGGTGTGTGCAATACGGGCACTTTCCAACTGCTTCTCCTAATGCCTTTTTTGTAATAAGCAACTTGTCTTGAGTGTAGTGTCGTCTGTCTTCACGGAGAAGTATCGAGCACAATCCGGGCCACAGATGGTGACGGATGCTGTGGAAACGCCGCCCGCATTTAGATATTAATTTCGCCCCCCATCGAGCCATGATTTGTGTTTTCGGAAGGGTCTTAGTGTCTTCCATAAAGTACATACCCTCAGGCAGTGTACCAAATCCCAGGTTTATGGGTGGAGAGCAACACCTAAGCAACCTGAAAGCAACCACAGTTACTTCTGTGCCGTTCTTCACAATCTTCCAGCCACTTAACTGTGGATTATTTCTCTTAAAACCAATTATCCCGATGAGTATGAAGTCTTTCAACCATGACAGGGAAAATATTTTGATGATATTTGTGTTAAGCTTAGAATAACAATCACAAGCGTTTGAGTAAGGATTTACTTTACTTTTGCAACACTGTAACTAATGGCATTTCTACCTTTTGCAGGGTGAATTTCACCCTATGCTTCCTAATGCAAAATCAGTTTTGGGATGCAATGCAAACCAGGTTGATGGACAATGTAAGCTTCAGCCTTATTGAATGCTAGGCATGTAAAAAAGTACAACCAACATTCAAAGACATTGGATGGGGAGGAGTGCAAGAAATCTTAAGATTACAAAAATTAGAATCACCCCACGTTCCCTAGTGTAAAATCAGTTAAATTATGCAACACAAACCTGGGTGATGTACAATGCAAGACTCAGCCTTACTGAACGTACAAACGTAAAAACCGACATTTATAGACATTGCATGGAGGAGGAAAGTACAAAATCACAATATATGTGCTGATACTTTAGAGACACCTCATCTTATTGAGAACCCTGTCATATTCAGAACACTGACAATTGGCACTCGCCTGCATATGTACTACACAAATATTTTAGGTCCACCTTGCAAGACAATGTGTCACTGTAGACAGCATGTGCATAGGAACAGAGTGAACCAGGGAGTCCATGGCTCCCTAATCCTCAAAGTTGGTAATATTAGCCCTACGATGTTACAGGGAATAGAAAGACTTTGTTGTAATTCTAAAAGGAACAATTTATGGACATAATCCTTGAAAATCACGAAAACAAGTTTTTTGTTCACCTCAATTTACTTAAAGCAAATATATGACCTATTGACTAACTATGCTGGGTTAACCCAAGCATCACATGTGATCATGAACCTGACAGCTTCTGGCAGCTTGCGACACATAGGGTTGCATGGCCACACTATTTGGTGGCAGCTTTCACATGACAAGCACTACCAGATAAAGTGTAGTTCATGCTAAAAAACAGGGTAGTCAGCTATTTTACTTTGAACTTTAAAATTATCGGCTTTAAAATGGCTTTATGATTGTGTTTTCACCCTTGCATTGACTATTTTAACCTTTCATTGACGTGCATTCATGACACCTTACATTGTTGAGGATGATGTGAATATATGGAACTGAATTGAGCTTGCAGAATTGCATACAAAGAGCTATGAGTGGAATTAAATATGCCAACTATGTTTTATCACCACGCTCTCCAAAGCTGCTATCTCAGTTAAAGACAACCCATTTTAAAAGTTGGAAAATCCCTTTAACTGGAAAGAAATCACTTCAAAATACAACTTGGCCCTCCACTATTCGAGATATTCTTGCACATTGGCAGAAAATAGGTACGCGTAGATATCCATGGCGGGTCAAGAGTTGAAAAAGATATAAGAAATATCATTAATTTTTGGTGACAACTAATTGGAGTCAGAAATTTTGTCAAGCTCAAGAGCATCCAACACCATACAATAAAGCAAAATTCAAGAAGTCAAAGCTAAACTCAATAATATATGAAGGCAACATGAGCATGGAATATATAGTAGTCGGCTAACTGATATTAAAACTGAGTAGAACGTTTCTGGCCATATTAATATTTTAAAGAAAAATATATAGTTTGCCACACCACCATATTTAGGGGCATCTCCAGGCCAGTTTTCAGAAGGTTGCAGCTTTTAACAGTATCTTGTTAGGGCAGCCTCAGGGAATACCTATTGGTTTGGGGCAGCTTTTGCCCATCATTGGGGCAAGAAAGGAAAACCTTGGGCCAGAAAGTGACACTTAGGGCAGCACTGACATAGAGGCGGACATAGCAGCACCAAAAAGAATACATTTATAAAGGAAATTGTTGTTTTTAGGGGTCCTGCTACAGTATAAAGGCAAGATATATTCCCCAGCGGAAAGAAAAGCCTGCTCCCGCAACCAAATGTAGACCCTGATTGATACTTAACAATACCTTAGGTTACATTAGGTGTGCTGGTACAAGTCTTTATAAGGCAAGCCTTGTCGCCCATGTGCCTGCCTTGCTCACAAAAAAACCTAAGGCAAAAAGTAGGTGTGCGTACACATTAATGGCAGCTCAAGAGTTGAAAAGATACAAGAATAACATTAATTGTTTATGGCTACCAATTGGAGCCAAGTATTTTCTTGTTTAAGCTTAAGAGCATACAGCAGCAAATAATAAAGCAAAATTAAAAAAAAAGTGTCAAAGCTATACCTACTCAATAATCTATGAAGCCGACATGGGCACGGGAATACGTTTTTAGTGGCCTAACTGATATCAAAACTGAATAGAATGTTGCTGTCCATATTAATACCTTTTAAGGAGAAATGTATAGAGTTTGCCACACCACCACATTTAAGGACATTTCCAGGCCAGTTTCCAGAAGGCGGTAGCTTTTACCAAGATCTTGTTGGGGCAGCCTCAGGGAAGACCTATTGGTTTGGGGCAGCTTTTGTCCATCATTGGGGCAAGAAAGGAAACCTTGGGCAGAAAGTGACACTTAAGGCAGCACTGACACAGAGGCGAGACATAGCAGCACCAAAAAGAACACATTTATAAAGAAATTATTATTAGTATTTTTTAGTGGTCTTGCTACAGTATATAAGCAAAATATATGCCACAGTGGAAAGAGAAAATCTGCCCCCGCAGCCAGATGCATGCTCTGATTGACACTTTACATTGCCATAGGTTACCTTAGGTTGAGGTGTACTGGTACGGATCTTTATAAGGAAAGCCATGTCACCCATGTTCCTGCCTTGCAGACAAAAAACACCTGCCAACATAATTCTTAACATCGAAGCATGCCATTTTCATTCTGCTCCTACACCGCATCCAAAATTGCAGTAAACGCCTGTAAATAGATGTAATCAGATATTGATAAAAACCAAGATACCTTTGATAGAACTGACTCTATGCGTGTGTCTAACCACGGCCCTTAGAAATATCCAATGTAAGCGACTTGTACGAAGCTGGACATCCTTCCGAGCGATCGAAAAAACCAACCAATCACTGATCAGCATAGCGAGAAAGCTGAATGCTGATTGGTCCATTTGGAGGAATGTCAAACGCAAGCTGCGAAAAGAACCTTTAAAAGCAGGATGCTTCCTTGACAAAATGTGGCATTATTCATGGGGGAAATTTGTGTACCAAGAAGGGGCACAATAATGCTGCGCCATGTTTGTAAAAAAAGCGTCATGCCTGCTCCCAAAGGTATAAGCCACTAACTGCTGCCAAATATTGTAAGAAATTCTTTATCAAAGAAGAAAACTCGGCTTGTTCGAAGGAGACCAATGGCGGGCAAAGGCGAATTCAAATCTCATTGCGAAAACGTAGAATTCGGAAAGTCAGGATAAAAGGGTTTATCCTGACATGCTCCGATGTCAGAATAAACTCGGATCTGGACTTTTCGCATCAAATAACATAGGGTTAAATTTATACTGATTTTTTGGTTATGATAAATTGAAATTCATTGAATTTGGCGCTTATCCTGACCAAATGTCAGGATAAGCGGAGAAACTAAAAGCACCCTTTCACATCAAAGATAGATCGGTGAGAACTGCACAATACTATCAATTTGCATATTGTTCGAAGAATTTGAGTTGAGCATGTCGTCCATCAAGTTGGCTGAGCACAAAGTCAATGTAATTAATACTGGCAAGCTGGAGCATACTGTTGCGAACAGGTGAATGTGATACTGTTTCAACACACAGAAAGAATTTATTACAAGGTACAAGCTTAAAATTGTGTTTCTACAAGTTTTACCATTGCAGAACAATAGTTGCACCGTAGTTCAATTACCGAAGTAAAACAACCCTGGTTACGTCACTAGCATAAAGTAATGCAATTACTACGGAATGACAACCTTGCCTTGTGCCACAATAGTGCGCACCTCGTTCATACCTGGTTCATACCTTGCTTGCGCACCAGCGCTGCACTAACTGAATACTAGGCGTTGTAGTGGCATTGTAAATAGCTGGTAGGTAAAGCTAGGGCGTTGTTGCACCCTTGCTCGGCCATTGTCGTTTGACTATGATTTCAAATACCTGCTCGGGTTACAGTCGCCATCTTGCTTTCTGTTTACCCGTGGCAGTACACAGTGGCCTGGCACGCATGCCGTGTAGGTTAGAATAAATGTGACTTATTTTAATCAATCGTGGAACTTTGGAAGCTGTCTAGAATATTTTTCAGTGATCTGCGAGTGGGAAGTATTGTTTTCTGTTCCAATAGTTGAAAAGTGAGGCATTTTGGAATGGTCAATCCAGGTCCAGGTAAGAAGTATGTGGTTACTTCAGGCATGTATGCCATATTGGTATTAAGGCTCATATTTTCGTGTCAAACGAGCACAGACTATTTGATCATATGGCTTAGGTACCTGCAGTGGGTAGAACCTAATTGTGTTTGCCTTATGGGCCCGTTTGAAAAATAGGGTGAGTTGAGTTCCAATATGATCTTGTCGGTGTCTTCAGATGGATCGGCGCCTGATTAGTGATGCTGTGTTTTACCGATATGGGTAAGACAACGTGTGGGTTCTTTTCTTGCTTGAGAGGTGGCTCAATGCTTACCCTTTTTCTACCGATGGTCCTCCCGGTTGCATTTGGGGCCAGAAAACGCTTTAGCTTTCGCATAGAGACTGAAAAGTTCCTTTTGAAGCAGAGGTAGGTAAGGGGAGGGGCTAAGAGGGCTCAAGCCCTCTTCCACAGTATGAAATGTAAAAGGTGCCTAAAGTAAATGCGTAGTCGGATGCTGTCCAGACACTATGGCGGGGGAGGCGGAGCGCCCGAGCTTCCCCCGAAATGAAGTCCTGGACCTGCCGCTATTGTAAAGACGTAATCCGAGTCTCGTTTTACCCTTGTAAGAAGCCTTGCAACACCCTTGTTCCCTCCTCGTTACGCACTGGTAAAGCGGTTGTGTAAGCAAGGTTCTAATCTCGTCACGCTCTTGTAGGAAGGCTGCGGTTGCGATACAAGGCGGACACAAGGTCTTTGTTCTACCCTTGTTGTGGGGTAATCATGCTGACCTAGTAGAGGGCTTGTGGGGCCGTTGTCAGCCATTGTCTTTGCCATGGTGGGTTAATAATGTTTAGGTAAAAGGTTTATAAAATTTTTTTCAAAAAACCATTGTCGTACTATGGTTCTACCATTGTTCTACATGGCTTTTCCTTGTATTTCCCTTGTTTTCGTGGCACGGATTTTGAACGTACAAGCTTTGCGTTTTACCCTAGTAATTTTCCATGTAAACAAGGGTCTGACAAGGTTTGCCCTTGTAAAAATTTCTTTCTGTGCAGTTCACGTAATCACAGCGTTTTACCTGGATGTGGAGATAGGTCACATATTCTTTTGCTATTATGGTTGGTTAGATATATGGACTTTACATAGTCATTAAAACAATTCCAAAACAAGGCAAAACTGTATTGGTCTCACACAAAGCGTGACAAATTATTATACAAAAAAACATTCATTGAGCAGCAACATATCACGTTGCTCGACTGCATCATGTCGGCTTAATGACGGCCGCGCAGGGCCCTGTGCCAGAAAGACAGCTTTGCATTTGAAAATTGGTGGTTAGAATTTTGGCCCTGTTCATACTTAAGCCATTTACTCTATCGTGCTTTTTTGGTGGTCTTTTAGTGGATGTTGGCCAATATCATTTGGTTCATGGTTTTGGAATGCAAAGATATTTGTTAAAATGTTAATGATAGGTTAGCTTGTGCTAGGGTTTTTGTTGGCGTCTGTGACACTCCAAAAATATATGTTTAAGATTAGTAAGCTCTTATGAACATGAATATGGTATTTATACTTTCAGTTACATATTATTTTTGAAAATATGAAAAACAGTTCTCGCGAGAACTTAACGTGAGTGGCTTTTATTATTTTTATGATAAGTGGTTTAAACCAGGGTGGCATAAATTAATTTATGCCAGCCGGTTTAATCCATGGTTTAAACCGGTTTAATCCATGGCTTAAACTGGTTTAAACCAGAACGTGGCTTAAATTTGCCAACCTTGCTTGTAAATGTCTGAATGTCCGAAATGTCCGGAAATACACGTGTATGGATTCAAATAAGCCAATAAGCTGGTTTACTTCCGAACTTTGAAGCTTGCGGAAATCATATGTATATATATACATATATATATATATATATATATATATATATATATATATATATATATATATATATATATATATATATATTATATATATGTAAGAGAGAGAAAGAGAAAGAGAGAGAGAAAGAGAGAGAGAGAGAGAGAGGGGGAGAGAGCTTTGGGTGAAATTAAATATGACAATAGTGGTTTCTCAACACGCTCTACAAAACTGCTACCTCAGTTCAAAACCCATTATAAAAGTGGGACACCCCCTTTAGGCTTGGAGTAACAGTAGCCGGGTATCCTGCATAAAGGTCCCCTCTACACGAGATATGGTTGGATTTCAAGGCTGTCATCATCACTGCTCTTAGAGAGCGGATGCTGACGTCACCTGGCTGCCTGCGGCGGCGGTGCAACAGTTAGGGTGTGGGGGTGGCGCGCGGATCGATGAAGGGTGGGGCGATCTCAGAGAGTGGGGGGCGTGTGGCAGGGGCGCCGGACCCGGCGGCGGCGGCGGCAGTTCTGTACTTGGGGTGGCCTGCGTGGGCAGAGAACGGCCGGGGCCTGTTCTTTTGATGGTGCTCATTGCCAGAGAGGTGATGGAGGAGCGGACGGCGGTCGTCAGTAACGGCTATCGGGTAATCTGCCAGCGACCTCGGTCAGCAGTGGCAGCCACCACCCGAGTTGTCCGTACTATCGTGGGCCGTTGGATGGATGTAGGCAAATTTATTTCGTGTAGTTACCCAATTACACTTTAGAAATAATGCCGCAAAAATCAAAATTCGATTCATGAATAGACACTTGGTTTGGATACTCGACGTTTTGACATATGAGGCTGAGTGCCGCTCCGGGAATGAGGATCTGCAACGCTCTGGGATCTGTGTTCGCCCTGGGGTTAAGGATCTACAACGCCGCCTCTAGCTCGGCTCGTCGGCTGCCCCTAGCTGTCGGTCTGGGGCAGTGTCCCCCTTCCAACTTTGAGCCGATTCTGGACCTTTTCCGTTAACAAATCAGGTGATAAGAAAAACCATATTTGACCCCACCAGTGGTGACAACTTTTGCCCTCCAACTTGGAAAGAGTTCCTGCGCCTTTGGCTACAGCTCACGCCAAGATGTGACCCCAAACCAACCCACAAACCAGGTGTGGTCCCGCTGAACCACCCTAAGCTCCGCTGATTTTCCCGATGTCTTTAGATAAACGGCATCCCTATGAGTGTCGAATGGGGGACGGGGACACCCCCTAACTCGCGAATCAGGAGGGGACGTCCCCCAAATTTTTTCGGGACACTACTTAGGTTTTTTCTGTATTGCCTGCGTGAACCTACGAAGTGTGTGTTGGTGATATGAATTGTCGTTAGCGTTTTCAAAGACAGCGGACAGCCAGTGTGGTAGAAAAACCCTCCCACTCCCTCCTTTTCCCCATCATCGCCAGTCCGGGGTCCCCTAGTAGAAATGTGCCGCAACCAGGGGTGGAGATCTCTTTTCAAACCAGGGGGTCCTGTTCCGTTCGGGGCCGCAGGAGTGGATTTTTTCCCTAAGGAAATGGAGATAGTAAAATTCGGACAATGCCTATAAATACCGTAGGAAACCGCATGATGGTAGAATTTTTACACGAGCTGGATCATGACTTCCTCGGGAGGTAAAAACCGACATGCGCACTTCAACACACTTCGAACATTGAATCATATTTTTCTGGAAACTCAAAATCAGATACGGGTCTAAGCCTCTGCCGTTGACTCGGGTCTTTGAAAGGATAGCGATTATCATCTACCGTGCGCTTTTTTATTTAGTCCTCAACGAAAACTTGTTAGCAGCAGACAACATTAGCGTGTGAAATCAAAATACATTTCAATGCTCAAGCCTAGCATATTGCCCTCCTGAGAGTCTATGACCTCGGCAGTGGATGCATCATTATAGCCATAAACGATTATTAGATATGAATATTTTGATGGCATAAATAAATCACCAAAAAATTATGAGGCATGCTAAAGTATGGCGATCACCAGGACCAGTATGCTGTTCTGTAAAATTGGCTCATTTTCTGAGCTCCTATTTCCCCCTCTCTCTCTCTCACTTGATGGTTATGCCCTCTAAAATTCCATAACAAAAAACTGCACCATACATCAAAGGAGGAAATTTCACAAAAATAGATTATGCTACGAAACTTCGTTCCTTGAATGTGTGCAAAATTCAATAGTTTTCATTAAGCCACTTTCTTGATACTTCTTCGTGTATAGAATCATGGGTCCTGCCGCTGGGGAACGGGGAGGCGCGTTCCCCACTTTTGAGAGAGAGGAAGAGGACGGATTATATTTTGTCCCTCCTCCGCCCACCACGTTTCACGCATGGTCCCATCACGTTGGCCCGATTGCTGAAACCATGGCGAATAACAAAGAGCAGGCCTCCTGCAAACACCAATTACAACCATAATTTCTTTCCGATACATGACTGTGGTCCAGACGCCCAATTTGGTCTCTCAGGTGCCCTTCACTGGCTCAGTTGTCCTGATCTCGAGATCAAGGGAAAAACCCTCTGCAAAATATATTCTCAGTGGGCCCCAGGCCAGCTAAATGGACCAAGCACCAACCCAGGGTGCCAGACCAGCTAAGGGCACTACAAAAGCTCAAGGGTCCCAGATCAGCACAATGTGCCCAGACAAACTAATTGGATACATCTAGTTAAACAGGCCCAATGCCACTTCAATGGACACCAACCCAGCTAGGGGCCCTAGGACCAACTCAGGAACCTCTTACATAATTCTCCTCAAGGGCCCTAGGCTAGCTCAGAACTCTCTTTGAAATTCTACCTCAGTGGGGCCCTTTTTAGCTCAGGGGCCCAAACCAGCTTGAGCCCCAATATCACTCTTGTAAGCTCCTGTGCAATACCCTTCCAAGGACCCAGGACAGCCCAGGGTCCTTTTGCAAACTCTCTCTCAAGAGTTTCAGTGGCAATTCAGGAGGCCCAGGCCCCCACACTCTCAGCTCAGGAAGGCCATAAACCTAAGAGGGCCAGACCAGCTGGGTGCCTCGATGAACTGACGAAGCCGCAGATAAGCACAAGGGGCCGCAAATAAGCCAAAAGGCCCTTGAGGTTAAACGGACCCGATACCAACTCCCAGGGGCACTTGTGAAGCTTCAAGGGACACTAATCCAGCTAGGGGCCGTAAAACCGAGCCAATAACCTCTTATGTAGTTCCTCTCAGGGGGCCCTTACCAACTAAGGTGACCCCAAACCAGGTGCGTCCCAAGACAAAGTCAGTAAGCTCCTGTATAATACTCTCTGAGTACCAGATCAGGCCAGGGACCCCTTGCCAAGCTCCCTCTCAGAAGGCCCAAACCCATCTCAGGGACCCAAGATTAGCCAAGAGGGGCCATACCACTTAAGAGGTTCCAGGCCAGATAAGGGGGCCCTGACGTCTCAAAAGCGCCAGTGCCAGCACCGGGGTTTAAAGATCAGCGAGGGGACCCGGACCATCTGAAAAGGCCTCAGGTCAGCTCAGGGGTCCAGACCTTCTTCGAGAGCCCTAAATCGGCTCAGCAGGTCCAGGAAACTCAGGGGCCAGACCAGTTGGGCCCCGACGATTTCAAGGGACCTAATTAGCACAATAGGACCCGGACAAGCTAAAAGACCCATACCCGTTTAAAAGCCCCAATATCACCTCAAGGCCTTTACCAGTTCAAAGTACACCAATCCAGATAGGGACCTTATGACCAAGCCATGGACCGCGTAAATTCTTTCAGGGGCCCTAGACCAGTTAATGGCCCCTGAGCCAGCCCAGGGTCTTAGGCCGAGCCCGTAAGCTTATGCCCAATACCCTCTCACGGACCCAGAACAGTCCAGGCACTACCTGCAAAACTCCCTCTCTGGCGGCTGACAACCAACTCAGGGGACCCAAAACCAGCTGATACCAGTTACGGATTCCGACAAGCTCAGGGCGCTGCAGTGCCAACACATGGGTTTCAAGATCAGTGTGGGGGCCTGGTTATCCTAAGGGGCCCCAAGATCAGCTGAGGGGACTCACTATCACGTCAGAGGACCCACCAACAACTCCGGGGACCCAAGCCTGTTCAAGGCCCCAAAGCCGCTCAGGGGGTTCAGAAAGAAAGAGGACGATACCGAGGGGCCTCAAGCTC
Organism: Lepas anatifera; assembly: GCA_034440635.1. Classification (NCBI taxonomy): domain Eukaryota; kingdom Metazoa; phylum Arthropoda; class Thecostraca; family Lepadidae; genus Lepas; species Lepas anatifera. The sequence continues at coordinate 122,595 of JAOTON010001636.1, forward strand.
AAGTCTAGAGCCTCCTGCGCAAGATTCTCTCACGGGCCCCCAGAACAGCTCGGGGTCCGTAGTGAAGCTCCATCTCCAGTAGGCATAAAACCATCTCAGGGGTTCCAGAACATCTTATGGATTCCAGAACATCTCAGGGGTCCCAAAACATCTGAGGAAGGCCCCATACCAATTTAGGAGGGTAAGACAAGATAAAAGGTCTAAAGAGCGCAGGGGTCCCAGTGCCGACTCACGGGTCCATATGAGCCCGTGTGTCTCAAGATGAGCGGGCCCCAGAACAGCCAAAGGGCCCCTTCGAAACTTTGATCTCAGGGGTGCAGACCAGGTCAGGGGTCAAAGACCATCTGGCAGGCCCTATAAAAGTTCATGAGCCACGGGCCTGATAAGGGGCCCACGATGAGCTCGGGGGGCTCCTGTCCCAACTCTTGGGGTCCAGTTTTGCCCAGGGTTCTCAAGATCACTGCAGGGAACTTGGCCACGTAAAGGGCCCACACCAGCTCAAGGGTCCACATCATTCCAGGGGTCCAAATCAGTTGTAGGCCTTAGTCTATTCCAGGGAACGAGGACAAGCTTAACTTCACAGGATCCCAAAACTGCTAAAGATCCCAAAACTGCTAAACTTTTTACACAGCTTTATAGACCCTTTCTCTTGCAGGATATCATGTTAAACTCACCTTGCAAAAGGCGTATTGTACGAGAATTAGACGCGTTTCAAACAAGTGCTGAGCGTCACGAACTTCAGTACACGTGTCTTTTCCGGCACCTTCCATCCATGTTGCTAGAGGTGGGTGAGTTTTTGTTGTACTCGCTTCTTTTCATTTTTATTTCTTGATATCAGATACAAGTTCAGTTTTTCCATCGCAGACGTTTTACTGGTAATTTTACACGTAGCCCGTAGAAAACGGGCGGGCCAGGAGGCCACTGCCCCCCCACTTTTCTGATGTGGACGGGTGGTCCTCCCGAAATAATATGAACAACCAGCAGCTGTCATAAAAATAAAACCCAAACTGGCCTGCAGCTTGTTTGGGAAACATATTTACCTGCGCCCCATCGGGGGCCCCGCGCCACCTTCGCCCCACCGGGGCCATCGATGCCCCCCTCTAACTCCGAAAATATGGGGGGTTAGCGCAAATTTACAACGTGCATTAGAAAAGCTCGCGTAAATTCAGTAAGAAATTACTTTGCATGTTTAAGCGCTCACGTCAATTGTTTCATCTCCAGAGGTCAAGAAAGGTCACGATAGGCTATTTTCACTCAAATATGCAATACTTAAGAAACTGAGCATAACTCCTACGCCATTAGAGCTATTGAAATCTGGTTAAGTGCATTTGATAGCAAATTGCCAGATCTTTTTCCGCTATGCGGAACATAAAGACCTACCGCCAGTGGTTTGACCTCCGGACGTCACCTCATGACCTAATATGACCTGAGATCACGAAAGGTCAGAAAGTGACTTCTGCCGTATATCAAATGAAAGCCAATGACAAGAAAAGCACGATGGTGTTTGCTTCATTGTTCTATCTTAATTAGGTCAAAAGTTATTGTCAAAATACTGATGTTGACCCCTGGTGACCTTGGATGACCTTCAAGAGGTCAAAAGGAAAATATGGCCCCTGGAATCCGCAAAAGAGTGTCCACGAACGCTTTTCTGACAAAGTCGAGCATTTTCAATCGTTTTTGTGACTTTTACAATCATAAGACAGCTTTTCCCCATGCTTTATCAATGGGAGAGGTCACCTCGTGACCTGACCTCAGGTCACTGAAATTTAAAAATCCCGGATATACACCTTGTAGACCTTGGAAGGGGCTATAAAGCGTAGGAAGTTTCAAATTGATTAATTAAGAAATGTAGGTCTTATAGAGCTCAAAAGTTGAAGTGAGGTGACCTTGGTTGACCTCACCTGGTGACCTGACCTTGGGTGACCTGTGGTAAAAATTTTCAGGGATGGTGCAAAAATGATGAGGTGAGAGATAGAGCCTTCAACCGTGGTGCTGCGTTTCGTCGTTTGTCTGCTATCTCAGAAAAAACCTTGGGGGGCATCGATGGCCCCCGTGGGGTGAGGGTTAATCCTTGCCCGGTGGCTGGTACGAGCCACCTTCGCCCTGGTGGAGGGGCTATTGAAATCTGGTTAAGTGCATTTGATAGCAAATTGCCAGATCTTTTTCCGCTATGCGGAACATATAAAGACCTACCGCCAGTGGTTTGACCTCCGGACGTCACCTCATGACCTAATATGACCTGAGATCACGAAAAGGTCAGAAAGTGACCTGCTGCCGTATATCAAATGAAAGCCAATGACAAAGAAAAGCACGATGGTGTTTGCTTCATTGTTCTATCTTAATTAGGTCAAAGTTATTGTCAAAATACTGATGTTGACCCCTGGTGACCTTGGATGATGACCTTCAAGAGGTCAAAAAGGAAAATATGGCCCCTGGAATCCGCAAAAAGTGTCCACGAACGCTTTTCTGACAAAGTCGAGCATTTTCAATCGTTTTTGTGACTTTTACATCATAAGACAGCTTTTCCCCATGCTTTATCAATGGGAGAGGTCACCTCGTGACCTGACCTCAGGTCGCAATTTAAAAATCCCGGATATACACCTTGTAGACCTTGGAAGGGCTATAAAGCGTAGGAAGTTTCAAATTGATTAATTAAGAAATGTAGGTCTTATAGAGCTCAAAAGTTGAAGTGAGGTGACCTTGGTTGACCCTCACCTGGTGACCTTGACCTTGGGTGACCTGTGGTAAAAATTTTCAGGGATGGTGCAAAAATGATGAGGTGAGAGATAGAGGCCTTCAACCGTGGTGCTGCGTTTCGTCGTTTGTCTGCTATCTCGAAAAAACCTTAGGGGGGCATCGATGGCCCCCGTGGGGTTAGAGGTTAATCCTTGCCCGGTGGCTGGTACGAGCCACCTTCGCCCTGGTGGGGGGGCTAAAAAAGACCCCCACGATCTAAAAAAAACTAAGAGAGATAGAAAAAAGCGCAAAACGGCAATCGAAAGCTCTTCAAAAATGATATTGAAAATGCTTCAGTCATTTTTCTTGTCCGGTCAATATCAAAGTCACCAGAGATCAAAAAAATTGGGAAAATTGCTAATATGATGTGTACTAAGGAAACCTCATATATCTCAGAAACTATGATAGCTAGAAACATTTTTTCACCGCCATTCGAAAGCTCTTGGGTTGCTCTTTCATTGCAGTGACATTCATGTTCGTGTCATGTCAAAGCCTAGGGAGCTACAGGCTACTGAATATTTGGCATATTCTTGGGAATGTCCATAACCACCCATGCATAAGGCCGTTTCCTTTTTCGCTAATAACTTCCAAACCAAACAAGATACAGCCATAGTTGATGCACCATTGCAATCCTCTCGTCAATAAAAATCGAATGATATATAATATTGCTATGCCAGGTCAAATTTAAGAATTTGATTTGACCCAGGTAAACGGTCTGACCCAACTTGACCTGATATAGCCATTATGTATATCATTTAACCCTCGCCCCACCGGGGCCATCGATGACCCCCTAAGGTTTTTCCGGGATAGCAGAAAAACGACGAGGCGCAGCACCGCGGTTGAGGGCTCTACCTCTCACTGCATCATTTTCCCATCATCCCTGAAATTCTTTACCCCGGGTCACCCAAGGTCAGGTCACCAGACGAGGTCAACCAAGGTCACCTCACTTCAACTTTAGAGGCTCTGTAAGAGCTACATTTCAAAGGCGATCGATTTGAAACTTCCTACACTTCATGACCCCTCCAGGGTCTACTAGGTGTATATCCAGGATTTTTCGATTTCGTGCCCTGAGGTCAGGTCACGAGGCGACCTCTCCCATTGGAAAAGCATGGGGAAAACCTGTTTCATGATATAAAAGCCACAAAAATGATTGCAAATACTCAGACTGCCCAGAACAGCGTTTTTGGACACCCTTTCACGGATCCCAGGGGTCATATTTACCTTTTGACTTTTCCAAGGTCATCCAAAGTCACCAGGGGTCAAAAACAGTATTTTGACAATAACTTTTGACCTAATTAAGCTAGAGCGCTGAAACAAACACCATCGTGTTTGTCTTGTCACTGGCTTTCATTTGATATACGGCAAGGTCACTTTTTGACCTTTCGTGACCTCAGGTCATATTAGGTCACGAGGTGACCTCTGGAGGTCAAACCACTGGCGGAAAGTCTTTACGTTCCACATAGCGGAAAAAGTACTGGCAATTTCCTATCAAATGAACTTTACCAGGCCTCAATAGCTCTAATGACATAAGAGTTATGACCAGTTTGCTTAATCATTGCATATTTGAGTGAAAATAGCCGATCTTGACCTAAATTGACCTCTGGAGGTCAAACCATTGACCTGAGCACTAAAACATGCGAAGTAATTTCTTACTGAATTCACGCGAGCTTTCTATTGCACTTTGCAGATTTGAGCTAACGCCCATATTTTCGGAGTTAGAGGGGGCCATCGATGGCCCCGGTGGGGGGAAGGTGGCGCCGGACCCCTGATGGGGCGCGGGTTAACTTGCAGTGACTATACAAACACTTCGGTGACAAAATAAAAGTTTATTCTATCTTAGTTTATCTTAGTTTATTCTATCTTAGTTTATTCAAAATTTATGGAGTAAAACACAAAAATGCGTATTTGACCTGAGTTGACCTTATAAAGGTCACAAGTCAAAATTTTTGGCATCAACTTCAGAAATGGGCTAAGAGCAAGTCGTAACCGATGTTTGAAGTTGATTCCATCCATACTTACTGAGGAAAGCTCATTTCGTGATTTTCCCCATGTATTTACAATGGGGAGGTCATTCTCTGCACATGACCTTAGGCCACCAATATAAAAATCCCTGAACAAATTTTGTAGCTCTTGTGGGCCCAACATGTGGTATGAGTTTCAACTTGATCGATTAATACGCGCATTGACGGGGGTCTGAGTCACCTTCGCTTTGACGAGGGGGCGGGTACCCGCCCCCCCACACCTAAGATCTCGAGAACCACGGTAGGTAGCGAAAACGGTAAACGGCGTTGGGTAGCCCATCCACTTCTGCAATCGAAATTATTTGAACCTTTTTTCAGGTCATATTTAAGGTCACAAGAGGTCAAAACATGTCATCATAGGGATAACATGTAAATAGGTTTTTCGGCCATTACATCTTAACAAGTAAAGATAGAGCAAGACGATTTGAACTATATGAATCCTCGCAGCAAGCCAAATCGAATGATATATAATTTGACTTTTTTTCTAGGTCAAATCAAGGATTTGACCTGACCTGAGGTCAGGTCAGGGTCAAATTATATAAATTGCATATCACTAGAACCTCAGAGCTAAGGTGAGTCTAATGCAGCTAAAATAAACGCTCTATCACCATCCGTTACTGAGCTGTTCAGCAAAAAACATTTCCCATGTATTTCCAATGGAGAGGTCATGCCACGTGACTGACCTTAGGTCATCGATATCAAAAATACCGGAACATATTCTAGTGGACTCGGTGGGCCCCTTATGTAATATGAGTTTCAATCGGATAAGTTCACCCTGCTCCTACTTATGCTATCTTAAACTTTTTTTAAGGTCTGGTCACTTGACCTCTACTGGTGACCTGACCTGAGATGACCTAACCTTAAAATTTTCACAGAAGTTGTAAAAATAATGAGGAAAAAAGGTATGCAAAGTACGGCGGCACTACGCGCCGCCGTTTTTCTGCTATCTCCGAAAAACCCGAGGGGGCGGGTACCCGCCCCCGTCAATCGCGCGTTAATCATTTTTTTAGTTATGCGGTCCTAAGCATTTTAAGGTGAGGTCACTTCACCTGGACTGGTGACCTGACCTGATACGACCTTGAGCTAAAATTTTCAGGAAATATGTAAAAATGATGAAGGAACAGGTAGACTAAGTTTGGCGGCGCTGCGCGCCGCTGTTTTTGGTCACTTCGGAAAAAAACCCGAGGGAAGGTCTAAAAAGACCCCCCACCCGGGCGAAGGTTAAGCCAACCTGGGGCCCTCAGATGATCAGAGGTCCTGTGAGTCGATTTGCCCCTCCCCGAGCTGTTCGGGGGCCCAGAGCTGGCCTTTGATGCCCAATGAGCTAATCTTAGATTCCTTGAGCTGAACTGAGGGTCCTTGACCTGGTTTGGGTCCCCTGAACTGTTTTAGGGTCCCTACGCTGAGTTGGGAGCCCTGAGCTTGAATGGGCCCCTTGAGCTAATCGAAGGCCCTATATCATCCAACCTGGGGCCCCTGAGCTGAGCTGGCCTCCAAAGCTAATCAAGGCCCCGAAGTCAATCTGGAAAGCGGAGACTCTGCCCATCCTCTCCCACTTTTTATGGTGACCCCAGCAACGAATTTAAAAATATCAGCTAGTGCAATATAAAAAACTCGAGCGGACCTGACAGCTTGTTTGGGAAGCTTCCAGTTCTGCAGTACACCCCCTGCAAGCTCCTGGAGGGGGAGCATTTCGCAAAAAAAGGCCAAGGCACCTACTACCTGAGTGCTTCCAGACGGGCCCCGAAAACTGAACCCAATCAAACTCCTGCCCAGGCCGCTCCCACCGCCGAGCACGAATTCGGTCACGCATCCCGCACCAAACGCCGGGGGTGCCCCGGGCGGCCCAACCATGGGGAACGGGGTGCGCACGTCATCCTGCATTCAGGAAAGTCATGCATTTCTTCAAGTAAATAATTTGTCGTTCCTCTTTCTCTTCTCTTTCTCTTCTCTTTCTTGTCCCTTTATTGCACTTTGGCGCCCCCTGAAAGGTCGATGGCGGACCCCTGAAATTTCGCCCCCCCCACCATCTCCCAGGGTGCGAGTAACGGTGCCCCTGCGGTAGGATTTGGTACCGACCTGAGAGGTTTTGGCACCACCCCCCCCTGGTCTGGATGGCACTGCTTTGAGACCAGGTGCCTCCCAGACAATGGGAAATCCTGGACTCGCCCATGGCTCAGATCTAGTTGGAGAACCCGCCATTGAAGCAGTATAAAAGCCTGAGATAACACATCCCCAGCAGAAATGTTTCTTAAAATGTGTGACTGATTCGCTCAGGATGCCACAATGCTGCTACCATTATGGCTGACATGTTCGGCCTTGGAAATATGATTACATTTTTACCTTGGTTCTATATAAAGATTCATATGATTTTTTTCTCGTGGTAATGCTTTTAAAGGAAATTGTTTACATTTCTGATGAAAATTGACGTGAGCTCACCGTGTAATGAAATACACCGGAAAATTCCAGGGTCTGCTATTGTATTTGTCCCATAGCTCACCATTTGCAGAGCAATGACGTGTATTTCGGGCTAAATCCAACCCATCCTACCAGGCCATTTTTTAACATGTTAACTGGGGGGCATTTGCCTCCCAGTCGGCCGAACTGCCCCCACCCCCCCCAGTGCCCGGAAATTGCCCCCTCCCCAGTGAAATAGACAGGACATGACTTAAAAGTGGCCGAATGCAGACTCACCTAACGAAAATAAGACACACTACTACTCTATAATTATAACTTTGTTCTATATCTGGTCCCGAATCGGCAATCTCAAAATTGTGTTCACCTGCGGCTGTATACTTCATCCTGCAAAGACGAAACAAAGCGCTTAGTTACAGGAAATCCCGGCAAAGCAGCCTCAGCATCAACTAATAACAACACTAGAGATGAGCGCTGGCCTACAACCAATCAAACATCCTGTTCTATCCGACCGGAAGCCCACATCCCAGCCAGTACCGTGACATTGCATGATGCTCTCATTTCACACGCAGTCAGTTGTCAGCGCTAAGAGCTCGTTCGTGGATTAGACGGGACACGGTGTAGTCAAAGTGCGTAAGACTGGTTGCTGGTGTGGTGGTATGAAGTTATTTATTATTGTGGTGCATAAATAAGAGTCCCCACCGAAAAAAGTGAGTGGGCCAGCCAAACTTCAAGCCGATGCTGACAGAAAACTTTCCACGTTAGTACCAAACACTTTTCGAATTTGGGCTCTTTGTTGCCTTCCGCAGTGGCTGGCTATACAAATTTCCGGTTTACTCCCATTTTGACTGAGATCAGGAAATTGTTAGTAAGAAATTGAGAGGGAGGGGGGGTGATTGATGATGCTAAGAAATCTTCTGGTTATGTGGATATAATCATTCGATGGCCACGCGGGGTTGGAGTGGCACCCCTAGCGTCCTATTAGATGGGTAGTGTGCTAAAGATATTGCGTCAAGTCGATATCAAACTGTAAACAATTGTTTTAACACGCGCATTGACGGAGGTCTGAGCCACCTTCACTTTGACGGGGGGCTTGTAACCGCCCCCCCCTAAGATCTCGAGAACCACGCTAGATAGGGAAAACGATAAACAACGTTGGGTAGATCATATACTTCTCTATCGAAAATATTTGAGCCATTTTTTTCAGGCCACATTTAAGGACATCAGATGTCAAAACATGCCATCATAGGGATAACATGGAAATGAAGGTTTTCGGTCATTACATCTGAACAAGTAATGATGGAGCAAAACAATTTGAACTATATGAATCCTCGCAGCAAGTGGAATCGAATGATATATAATATGGCCTAGCTATGTCAAAACAAGGATTTGACCTGACGTGAGGTTATGTCAAAGTCCAATTAGGCAAAATGCATATCACTAGAACCACAATGACAAGGAAAATCTAATGCAATTAAAATAACGCTCTATATTTAACGATTGCTAAGTTATTCACTTAAAACTATTTTCCCATGCATTTCCAATGGGGAGGTCATGGCTCGTACCTAACCTTAGGTCATCGATATCAAAAATACCGGAACGCATTTTAGAGAACCCGGTGCGCCCATTATGTGATATGAGTTTTAATAGGATAAGTTCACCCTGTTCTGACGTATGCTATTTTAACCTTTGAGATCAGGTCCCTTGACCTGTACTGGTAACCTGACCTGACATGACCTAACCTTAAAATTTTGGCAAAAGTTGTAAAAATAATCATGGAAAAGGTATGCCACGTACGGCGGCGCTACGCGCCGAAATTTTTACCATATCTAAATGGGGGGTGGTTACCTGCCCCCCGTCAATGCGCGTGTTAAACATTGATCCAAGTCGCTTTTTCTGTGGGTTTATGACTTCCGCTAGGGGTTGTTTTAGCCTCAAACCTGGCTTTTGTGGTGTTTATTTGGCTATTTTAATAAAAATAAACTTTTGCCCCTTATTGGCCCTTTTTACTAAATGGATTTCACCTTTTACGCCGAAAAAACCTGGCACCCCTGAGCAGCATCTATAATCTCTAGACATGGAACAGCACAAATATTGAGAAACATTTTTTTAACACTAACGCGTCCAAGTTTTGTTAAACCTCTCAAAATGGGGTATTGATCCCCTAAAGGCACTATAATTGCCAGCACACGAAATGCCCCCCACTGACTTTTCCTTAAAAAATGCCCTGCACCCTACCCCGCGTGACCGCTCCCCGAGGTCAACACCACAGCCGCCGACTGTAAGGTTAATAACGGGACGGCGCCGAGCTGTGTGGAAATCGCAGTGTAGGCTCAAAAGGTGGTGCCCTCCTGAAGCAGTATTTCGGCGTAAAAGACGAGTTCTGAAAGAAATATGAAACCAGAAGTTTTGCAATAGGTACTTTCTACGCAACTCCCGCAAAGGTGCCATACTTCCTTCACGACTTATTTTACAATGTACTTAATTTAAGGCAGGAATTTCAGCCAAATTATATGCGAAACCCAACCTGTATACTTTGAGTTAGTTATGTGCGCTTTAACTCGACGCCTTTCAGCGGCAGCCACCCTTCGATCGTGCGATCGCCATGTTGTTGCCCCAGGCGGCGCCGAGGAATAATAGCCGAGATCGCAGCGCCGCCACTTATGAGGCGGCGGCGGCGCGGCGCAACAGTAGTGTCTGAGACGTCGAGCCGCGCAGGTGGACGGTCGATAGGGGAGCCGCTCGCCAACCGTCCGTCACCGTCTCTCCAGAGCCACTTCTGTTCCAGTCAGCCGCCACGCCCGCGGCGGCCCGGAGATCTCCGCACGTGCAAGTAGGAAAAGAGGAGCAGAAGTCGAAGTGAGAACGATCTTGGTAGATACGAATTGCCTCCGGAACGTGTTTCTGACCAGTTTCTGTTGAACTCGGCCGTCATATTGATTGGTATCGGGTAACTGGGTCGTTGGGGTCGGTGCCGATTTGGCGAAACGTTCTAACGGAAAGTTAGGGCGATACTGTTTGAATAAGCGGGCAAGCTCCAACGTTCAATTATGAGCGCTGCAAAATCGAACGGTGACGTCAGGTCACCATCCGAAATGAAGGCTCGCAATGCTGAAACAAACGGAGACAGTGCGACTCAAGAAGCGAGCAGCCCCGAAGCGCCCAGACGCCTCTTGGAGCGTCGCAAGAGCAGCCTGCAACATACTCGCTGCATGTTCCACAACGACCTGGAGCTGGACCACCGTCCTACGTCGCGCGACGAGCTCGTGGGTGAGATGGCCGACAGCTACCGACACCTGCTCTCCTCTCTGGGCGAAAACATCAACAGGGAGGGCCTGCTGAAGACGCCGCAGCGAGCTGCCAAGGCTCTCCTCTACTTCACCAAGGGCTACGACCAGACCATCCAAGAGGTCCTCAACGAAGCCGTCTTTAACGAGGAGCACGACGAGATGGTGATCGTCAAGGACGTGGAGATGTTCTCCATGTGCGAGCACCACCTGGTGCCGTTCATGGGCAAAGTATCGGTGGCCTACCTGCCGCGGGGCAAGGTGTTGGGCCTCAGCAAGGTGGCGCGCATTGTAGAGGTTTACAGCCGGCGGCTGCAGGTGCAGGAGCGCCTCACGAAGCAGATCGCGCACGCGCTGATCGAGGCCATCAACCCGAGCGGTGTAGCGGTTACCATCGAGGCCACGCACATGTGTATGGTAATGCGCGGCGTACAGAAGATCAACGCCAAGACGGTCACCAGCTGCATGTTGGGCGTGTTCCGCGACGACCCGAAGACACGCGAGGAGTACCTGGCACTGATGCGCTAGATGGTTTTACGACCGTCCTGCGCTGTAGTTCTCAGCACAATGATCCAAAACGAGGAGATGACAGCTCTCTAAGCACGTCCGCCAGGGGCAGGTGTGGTCGCATGCTTTTGAGAAAAGGCGGTTTCTTGACTGCAGTCTCGAAGTTGCTGGCTCGGCACATTTGCCGGACTCTGGATTTAAATTTTTTGATTAAGTATAATATGTTCCATCTATATTCTTGCTGGGGTTGCGAGTCAGCAGTTGCGCGCATCGCATTGTTTGCCAATGGCTAAGCGGCTTCGTACTTGGCTGCGTATATCGTTTAAGTGCGCCTCGTTTCTCTATCATTTCAAGCTAGCATCGCTGTATGTGAGCTAAAAAGATTCGACTTCCCAGATTCTACCAAACAAAAAATATTTATAGTCGCTTTCCGGCCTACGAAGCTGTTGATGTGAGTACAATTTTGACTACATATTAAGTTGAGTGTCATTCATGAAATCGAAAGTTTATTTATTGTCAATTGTGTATTAATATTTTATTAGCAACAGGGCGACTCCTAGTAACTGCTCAGGTCAAAGGGAAGTCTCTCGAAAAAATAGATCCAAACTTATTGTAAGCTGGCAGCTGCTTTTTTCTACTTCTTTTTGTCTTATCTACCTAGCTCTGGCTCGTTTTTCTCAGAGACAAGAGAGACCAACTCGGGGCCCTCGAAGACGATCGTCCTCCTTCCCCTCGGCTAGTTTAAACGCATTGGTTAACATTTTACCATATCATGCACTCAAATCTGCGCGGCGCAACACCGCAGGCCCAAAATTTTAAGATCCCTGTATGATAGTCACAACTGTTAAACTTTCATATCTGCTCCCGGAGCCTGTTCTATCCAGTTGTGGTCGCGACTCTGACGAAGACAGCAGCGAATGCGTCAAGGCCGTCACTGGAGTCGGTGCCCCTGGGGCACGGCCTGGCAGTTGCCAGGCGGCTGCTGTCTGAGTACTGGGGCACCTGTGCCCACAGTCTGGCGTGCACACGGCAGTAGCTGTCGGCGCACGCTTAAAACGCCGGCGTCCTCAGTAACTTACCGCGCTCAAATACAAATTCTCAACATCGGGCTAATGGAAAGCTCAACATTGAGCCGTGATTAAGAGATTTTGTCGTTTGCTGATGCGTGTATATCAGGGGTGGATCCAGGGAAACGGTAAGGGTGGATACCTCTTTTTCGGTGTAGACATATGTTGTTGCTACGCAACGATATATGTATCCAATCCAAAAGATAGGTCGATGTTGAGGAGAACCTCATTGGTAACCCCGCAACCAAACCGCCTCAGCTGCAAGATTGAAGGCATCTTCGTTGCGTGAGTGAGATATTTCGCGACCTGAACAGCCCCTGAAACATACGGAGGGGCACGTGTTTGTTTTAAAATTTAAAGAGCTTCAAAAGTAAATTCATTTCCACTGAGCAGTTTGATGCCCCCGTTCTGGTTTAAAGCCAAGCGCTTGCTGATTGCAGCCTCTCCTCTCTTCAAAAGGTCCAGGATTCACCCGCCGCGTGTGTCCTCAAAATATAATTACATATTTAATGACTTACGAGATAATGTCGAAATCAACTTGTCCTGGTCATGTTTGTTTGGTCTTCTCCAAGAATGTGACAATTGTAACGTAAGTGAATTTCTTGCAACCCTGGTCTCCCCAAATGTGGCCGTGAGCCCACATGCACCTCTCCAGTTTGCTGTGCCAGACCCACGTTCCGGCGCCGTTCCAGTTCCGCTGCCGGCGTTCCCGGAACTGCATTGTTGTGTGCACCGCCTGCTGCGGAGTAGGGGTGAAGCTGTAGCCACGTGAATGTACTCGGGGATTCCGACTGCTAGCACCGCAGTGCCCAGTGTTGCAATGGCTATCTTGGTGTTTGGTTTGCATCGGTGATGTGTATGCACTATTTGCGGTGATGTGTCTACACCACTTCCAGGGATGATTTTGTTGACTTCGTCACTGGGAGCGGTCGAGAATGACTCACGATAGGGGTGCGCGGTAGCGGAGTGGTCAGCGTGGCTGGCTTCCCTTCAGCCGATCCGTGTTTAAGGCCCGGCAGCTTCCCTGAACAAGGAGCAAGCTGGCTCCCGAGGAACCCTTCCAGCAGGGAAAGAGTTGGCGACGCCATATGACCCCGGCAGTTGGTGCGTCGATAAGCCCCAAAAATCATGACTCACGATAGGCGTTGACCCTGATTGTCATAGTGGTCCCAGCGCGGATCTCGTTGGCTATGCCATTCATGCTCATGACAAAAGGCTTGATATATATTTTTATCTAACCAATGCTTTCCTGTTGTCTGATTCAAGGGCGAATTCATATATTTAACCGTTCGAATTGAATAATTATTATGTTCCGTCCCTTTTATTTGGTTGTTCTGAGTTCGGGATGAAGCTCACAGGAAACTGCGAAAGCTTGGCTATAACTAAATTCATGTTTGCAAGTACCCCAATTAATAGGTCTATCTGGTCTTGAGTGAACAGGACAATAGATGTTTAGAACCTGTGTGTGTGTGGGTGTGTGTGTGTATTTACTTGGTGAAAATCATTAGATGCCTTTAACATTGTTAACAGAAAGGTGATACCTTTTCTGCAATTTGGACAGGTTTTTCTGTGTTTAGAGCTTGCCGAAAATCTCTTTTTTGTGTTCCAAAATGTACCGTTTGCCAAGACCCGAGTGCGACTAGAAGGAGTGTAGCGCGATGTCGTCGTATTGAAGGAACTCGTCTGTCACTGTGTGGGACCAATTTTCTGAGAGAAATATCGACCAAGGGACCAAGCCATGGCAGATCACGCTCCCGTTCAACGGTGTGGTACCAACTGCGCATGCGCGGGCTGGTGTGTAACGTTGACATTGTTTATCATTTGTGAGTCGTCTGCGATCATGGATGTGTTGCAAATGTTAGATTGTTGAATTAGTAAATGTACCGACAATATTAGCTTGGGTGTTCAATAAACTTAACACGGCTATTTTGTTTGCGAAATTTCGTCTTTCTAGCGTCTGACTTCGCCTTTCTTCAGAGAACAGGTGGGTATACACGATCACTTATAATTTTGTCCTGTACAACACCCAAAGAGTACTAATATTAGATGGCAATGCCACTGGAAGGAGCCAATAAGCAGATGATGAGTTATTTACGTCTTGCTCACAGCTCCTCCTGGTGAATATAGGCACCAATGATGTGCGAAGAACTGAGAAAACTCGAGTTATTAGGTGACTGAACCGGATACCTGTTTTACTAGCCATGCCAGAAACCAGACTTCGGATTCTAGTTTTAAAATTGGGTCGGAACCGGATTGCAGACGGAATGAAAAACCCAAGGGTAGCGTCGCTAGCGAATCTTTTAAGCCGTAACCGCTACTTCCGCTATCTTGACTGGCTGAAACCGCTAATGCTACTAGCTAGCGCTACTGAAAATTTGAACCCTCTTTAAAATCACCGAACCGCCGCCACCTGCTATTCCGCTATCGCTACTTTCTAATAATAGCGCTACTACTAATTTACTAATGTCGCCAATTTTTACCATTTTTACTACTTCTCAGCACAGGCCTTACACCCCCCCCCATTTCCGATTTTCATTGAACTCTGTCCATGGGGCTATCGTTAGGCCAAAATACGCCTGTGAAATCCTTAGTTTACTAGGTGCAACAGTTCAGGAGTTATATTCTCCAGTAATTGTTCACTTAGCCCGACCAGCAGCTTCGAGACATATTTGATCAAGTGCAGGCAATGATACATGGCTAAAATTACATACAAAATGGTTTGGTGGTTGCAAATGAACGTAACAGTGCCTGTTTTGTAAGATGTATTGTGTACTGATTGTAATTCATATGAAAATGTAAGGAGTTTAAAAATATGTTTTCACTGTCGATTTGAAAACTGACGGCAGCACGTAAAATAACACGTCTCAGATTATTGAGTCAAAAAGTAAAAATGTGACCATTTGTTTTTAAACATGAAATACTAAATCCCTCAAATGCACAGTGACGGATCCAAGGGGGGCAGGGGGCCCGGGCCCCCCTTAGCTCCGAAGCGCCCCAGTAAAGCTCAGCTCATATCGGGCGCCGAAGGCGCCCGATATGAGCGGCCCGCCTGTACCCATTTCGTACGCCAAGGTGGTAGATACCACTTATTCCACTTGAATGAACACATACTCCTTAAAACCATGGCAAAGCGCCCTTGCCCAAACACTAGACGCATTTACTGGTCTTTTGCGCCCCAGTAAAATGTTGAAGATGAAATTTAGAAAGCTAACAAAAACGCCCCGGCAAAGAAAAGGCGCCACTAGATAGCAAGATTGCGCCATGGGGAACTAATGCACCCCTGAGTAGCCTAGGCGCCCCCCTGGATGAAGCGCCCCTGAATAGCCTAGGCGCCCCTTGGATGAAGCGCCCTACGGATACCATATGCGCCCTTGGCTAGGAAAGGCGCCCCTGGGCAGCAAAGGCAAATCTTGGTAACTTAGGTGAACTGGACAGCATAAGCGCTCTTTAGATAGAAATAGGCGCTTTAGGAAAATAAAATGCTCACCTTCGGTAGAAAAAGGCGCCCTTTGATAGCCTAGGCGCCCACTGGAAAAAGCGCCCTAAGGATGTCATATGCACCCTTGGATAGCAAAGGCGCCCCTGGACAGCAAAGGCGCCCCTGGGTAGCAAAGGCGCCCCCTAGGAAGGAACCCCTTCGATAGAAACCCACCTTTGGATAGCCTAGGCGCCCCTTGGATGAAGCGAACTACGGATATCATATGCGCCCTTGGATAGGAAAGGCGCCCCTGGGCAGCAAAGGCAAATCTTGGTAACATAGGTACCCCGGACAGCATAAGCGCCCCTTAGATAGAAGTAGGCGCTTTAGGAAAATAAAATGCTCACCTTGGGTAGAAAAAGGCGCCCTTTGATAGCCTAGGCGCCCACTGGAAAAAGCGCCCTAAGGATGTCATATGCACCCTTGGATAGTAAAGGCGCCCCTGGACAGCAAAGACAACCCTGGATAGCACAAGTGCTGTGGACAGCAAAAGCGCCCCTAGGACGGCAGCCCTTCGATAGAAAAACCGCCTTTGTATAGCCTAGGCGCCCCCTGGATGAAGCGCCCTACGGATATCATATGCGCCCTTGGCTAGGAAAGGCGCCCCTGGGCTGCAAAGGCAAATCTTGGTAACATAGGTGCCCTGGACAGCATAAGCGCCCCTTAGATAGAAATGGGCGCTTTAGGAAAATAAAATGCTCACCTTGGGTAAAAAAGGCGCCCTTTGATAGCCTAGGCGCCCACTGGAAAAAGCGCCTACGGATGTCATATGCACCTTTGGATAGCAAAGGCGCCCCTGGACAGCAAATACAACCCTGGATAACACAAGTGCCGTGGACAGCAAAGGCGCCCTGGGTAGCAAAGGCGCCCCTAGGAAGGCACCCCTTTGATAGAAAAGCCGCCTTTGGATAGCCTAGACGCCCCCTGGATAAACTAGGAGCCCGAGAAGGAAAACGAGCGCCCCACTGGGAAGTACAGGCGCTCTCTGTATAACATAGATGTCGCTTATCCACCTTCAGCTTCCCTGCATTGGAGCAGCGCCCCCCAAGAGCAAAGGCGCCCCTGGACAAAAAGCCGCCTCCTGGTATCAAAGGCGCTCCTAGATAACATATGCGCCCCTTAGATAGGAATAGGCGCTCCAGGAAAGCAAAATGCGCCCCTTGGTTAAGAAAGGTGCCCTTGGATAGCAAAGGCGTCCCTGGACAGCAAAGGCAAATCTGGGAAACATAGGTGCCCTGGACAGAATAGGAGCCCCTTAGATAGAAATAGGCACTTCAGGAAAATAAATGCAACCCTTGGATAGAAAAAGTGCCCATTGATAGTCCAGGCGCCCACTGGATAAAGCACCGACCGATATCATATGCACTTTTAGATAGCAAAGGCGCCACTGGACAGCAAAGACAACCCTGGATAACACACGTGCTGTGGACAGCAAAGGCGCCCCTGGGTAGCAAAGGCGCCCCTAGGAAGGCAAACCTTCGATAGAAAAGCCGCCTTTGGATAGCATATGCGCTCCCTAGATAAACTAGGTGTCTGAGAAGGAAAATGAGCGCCCCATTGGAAAGTACAGGCTCCCCCTGTATAACATAGATGTCCCTTATTCATCTTCAGCTGCCCTGGATTGGAGCAGCGCCCCTCAAGAAGCAAAGGCGCCGCTGGACAAAAAGGCGTCTCCGTATATCAAGGGCACTCCTAGATAATATATGCACTTCTTACATAGAAATAGGCACTTCAGGGAAGTGAAAGGCGGCCTTTGGTTAGGACGGCGCCCTTGGACAGCCTAGGCGCCCTCTGCATAAGGCGCCCTACAGATAGCATATGCGCCCTTGGATAGCAAAGGCGCCCCTGGACAGCAAAGTTAACCCTTCTTGAAATAGATGATCTGGACAGCATAGGCGGCCATGGATAAACTAGGCGCCTGAGAAAGAAAACAAGCGCCTCACCTGAGAGTACAGGCGCCCCCAGGATATCATAGGTGTCCCTTTCCATCTTCAGCTGCCCTACTGTCTATGGTTTGGCACACCTGTTTGGCAGTCCCGCGCTCTGTTACAGGGCTCGAGCGCTCAATTTGGGCATTGACTGCTTTTAACCACATTTCATTAACCTATAACTGAAGGCTTAGTGCTCCATCGCTGCAACCGGGTGCCTTTTTCAGTACGTGCGCCCCGTTTCCGAAAACGCTGCCCTCACCAACCAGCAGTCCTCCCCGCTCGGCAGATGAGCGCCTCTTTCTGATAACTAGGCACTTTATTTAGTGTTCGAGCGCCTTATTTCAGAATTCTGATTCTCCATATATTTTGGGCTCCTACTGGATTGCAGAGGCGCCCCCTCAAGTGCAAAGGCGCACCTGGATAGAAAAATGCGCCCCATGTTTGCAAAGGCGCTCCAAGATAGCATATGTTCCCCTTAGATGGAAATAAGCACTCCAGGAAAGTAAAATGCTCCCTTTGGGTAGCAAAGGTGCCCCTTAACAGCGAAGGCAGCCCTTGATAACAAAGGTTCTCTGGACAGCATAGGTGCCCTTGGATAAACTGGTGCCCGGAAGAGAAAAAATAGCGCCTCACCGGAGACAAAAAGCACCCCAGGATAACGTAGGGGCATGTATTTTAATCATGTCTGTGATTGAAAAATACACCTAGACAGCATATGCGCCCCTGGATAGAAAGACACCCCTGGGCAGTAACGGCGCCCCTGGAAAGCAATAGTGCGCCCCTGTGGAGAAAAAAACCGCCTCCTGAATAATCTAGGCACCGCCCCCGAAA
The DNA here is from genome assembly GCA_034440635.1 of Lepas anatifera. Lineage (NCBI taxonomy): Eukaryota > Metazoa > Arthropoda > Thecostraca > Lepadidae > Lepas > Lepas anatifera. Next base: position 140,868 of record JAOTON010001636.1, read on the forward strand.
TATCAGATGCCCGTGGATAGAACAGACTGCCTTGAATAAAACAGCGGCCCTGGATAGTAAAGGCGCCCTTTGATAGCATAAGCGTTCCTTAGCAACAATATGGGCGCTACATGAGCTCAAGGTTCACGTGCACCTAAGCCCAATAATAGAGCAATCAATCGATGCCGAAGCACTCCTTAAAGCACGGGCGCCAAATTTCCTAAGAAGTAAAGGCGCTTCTGGGTAGCAAAGGCGACCCTCGACAGTAGTGTAGGTATTCCTGAATAACAGCAGCGTCCCTTGATAAGAATAGCCCCAAGATGGCACTGGTACCCTGTTGATAGGAAAAGCGCCCCTGAATATCAGAGGCACCCTCTGAATGAGGTGCCCATGGAGAGCATAAGGGCGCCCTATGCATAGCAAATTGCTGCCCCCTGGATAGCCTAAGCGCCCCTTGCATAGGGTAGGCGCCACTGGGTAGTATAGGTTACCTTGAATAAAAATACGCCCCTCAATACCATGGTGAACCTGGATAAGAAAAAGCTCCCCTTGAGCACTGGGTATCAAAGGCACCCCCGGAACAGCAAAGATGCCCTTGGATAGCTAGGTTGCGTCCATTGGGGAGCGAAGGCGTCCTTGGGTGGCACAGGTGCCTCATCGAAGCAAAGGCCCGCCCCTCCCCAGAGAGCATAGGTGTCCCTGATGAGCACAGGTACTCCTGGACAGCCCCTAAATGCCGTTGCATAATGTTACGATTCTTACTATGACGTATGCTATTATATCAGAGTAAAGGTTATTCAGTGTTTAGATCAAGGTTACAGGTCAATTTTAAAGGTCACTGACCTTGATGATCAAGGCTTGATCAAAGGTCATTGGTAAACTTGGTCACAGCGCTAGTTATAGCGTAAATTAGGCATAATATGTTGGGTTGTGCTGTAATAGGTCAATGACCTTGAAGGACCTTGACACCAAAAATTGCAGACATTGTTTAGAGCCTTCCCTTTTGGCCTCAGCCCTGCTCTAGAGTATTCGAGCCCCGTTCCGGCCCGTTGGGGGGGTGCTTGAACACCCCCTCGAGGTCTCCCAGTGGCACGAAAAAACGTCGGCGCGAAGCGACACAGTACTTGTCACACCTTATCATTGATCAATTCCGCAACTTTCCCTCAAAATTTAAGGTTGCGTCATCTCAGGTCAGGTCACCAGTGCAGGTCAAGTGACCTCACCCCAAAAAATGTTTAAGTTGGCTTAAGTAAGAAAAGGGTGAATCTATCGAATTCAAACTTGTACCATATAATGGGCCCAAAAAGTACTAATACATTTATTGCGGGATTTTTCCCATCGATGGCCTAGGGACAGGTACGAATCATGACCTCTCCATTGAAAATGCATGGGGTAAAACGGAAATTTGCCGAAAAATTGCTCTATGTCTGCAGATGCCGCTTGGAATACCTTCGGATTCCCCAAATCATGGTATCCTAGGCCTCTTTATCGGTTCATGTTGCAAGTTTAGACATGTTGGTAGGTTTGGGAACCACTGATGCCCCGCTTGGTTGGGTGGTGTGGGCTCCGGTGAAATTTCTGGACTATGGCCGTTTAAACCTTTTTAACGGCAGAGTGATATGTGTGAAACCCGAAAGAAATGTCCTAGATTGTTTGTAGAACACCTTTCACTCAGTAGAGACACTGTACGCGGCTGACCTTAGGTCGTTAGAGTCAGTCGCGGATGAGGGTGAACCCGTCTGTCGCCATATTAGTGCTCCTTGCGCTGCAGTGCACCATGAGTGAAAAAACACTCGGACAAAGAATGCGATGTTTCCATCGGGGCGCGTAGCCGAGTGGTACAGAGCGTTTGCGCATCATATGAGGCCGATCGGAGCGAGAGGTCCCCGGTTCGAGACTGAAAGGGCGGGCCAGTTTTGCCGCTGTCTTACTGGGAGCCGTTTTTGCCGTTCTCAAGTATCTCAGTAGAAGGTTTTGACTGGAAAAACAAACATGGGCACGCGAAAGAACCCCAGCCCACTAGAAAAAGGAAATGAAAAAAACCCGCGCGGTGAGCGACTCCGAGAAGAAGATTCAATGGAGGATCACGAATCAACTATTGACGACACTAAAATAGATGAGCTGAAGAAATTTATAGCACAGGAACTAGTGCGAAACAGAAGAGAAATAACCGACCAAATAAAGAAGGAAATCGAAAACAGAATCAGTGCAGTGGAAGAGTCCATGAATTTTGCCCTAACAACTAACGAGGTAGTGTGTCAGAGACTATCTGAAGCCGAAAGAATGGTATCAGTGGCTAAAGCAGAGTTGGAACAGTGCCAGTTACGCCTCAGAGCTGTGGAAGGACAGCTGGACTCGTCTGAACAGGAGAAGCTACTAGACTGGCTAATCTTCTCTGGACCAGCAATTCCCAAACTTACCAGAGGCGATAAGCCTGAAGATGCCCCTCGCCTTCTACACGAAATGCTGCTGGCTCTCATGGGATTCCGCCTAGACCCAAATCAAATAAGGGAGGTTCACCGCAACAGAGGCGAAATCTGGGTGCGTTTCACGCACTGTTTCCCTGGTTCTAACAGGGACCAGATTTTTCGTGGCAAGACCAGGCTCCGTGGAACAGGCCTTTTTGTCCGGGAAAGACTAACTGACAGGAGGCAAGACTGGCATGGCGAGCTCCTGAAGCTTAAGCGTAGGGGACTACTCAAGGTAGTAAACACACGTTCTGGCACTGTGTTCTACGTGGAGTCAGACGGAGCACAACTAGTGCCAGTTCACAGCGGCGAGGCCCTTCAGCGGTTAATCGACCGATTAACCACCTCAGGACAAAATGGAAGCACCAACACCGAAGAAAACGAACGTGAGAGAGCTACAGGTCCTCTAGACCAGAACAGCCGATCGACACCAACGATGACAGAACCGAGAGCACAAGCATCTGAAATAGAAAGAAGAGGAGAGAGAAGACTGTTACAGTCATACTATTCCCCGCCTCCGCCAGTGTACAATGTACCGATAAACGAGACAAATGGGCGGAGAGTAGAAGGAAGAGACACTCAGCTCTGGGGCTCAGCTCAGCTCAGCTCTGTCAACTCTGTGGCAGCGGGTAGCTCCAGAAGAGAAGAAGACAGGAGAGAAGAGCAAGCAGCACCCAGAGAGACGGTAGGAAGGCCTGCCGTACAGAGTGAGACCCGATGGCCAACTCCTGGCGAAGCATCGCAAAGTCAGCTTCCAAGGTCTGCCGGTAGGAGTGATGGCCTTCGCCGGCGCACAGCGGGCGACATAAGGAGCTTCTGCACTGCAGTCAACGTCCGCAGGAAGAACGACTAATGCGTTTTTTTGTGTGAGTACAGGACTGCTTCTATGTATAGGAAAATGTTGCGTGTGTTTTTGGCTTGCTTGGCTACTGTAGTTGTTTATGATGGTATGAAACGGCTGGACGACAGTTTGTTGTCATCTGAGCCCATGCAAACCCAGTGGTGCATCTCAGGGTCACTAGATGCTAAATCACTATATTACACTCTCAAAGTGTCAGGATCAATGTTTTGTGTCCCACCATGTCTTCTTGTTTATGAAAATGTTCTGTTGAATGAATAACTGTTCTAAATGTCTAAAAGAGAAATGTATTGCACACCCTATCGGATAGAATCATGACAGAGCTCACCGTACTCAAAATTGTGTCCATGAATTGCCGTGGATTAGCTAACCGACACAAAAGGCGCGATGTGTTCGATCTATTCAAACAGGAAAAGTATGATATAGTATGCCTCCAGGATCTTCATTGCACTGTAAAATCGCAACGTTATTTTTCTATGCTTTGGAGGGGTAAAACGTTCTTCTCTTCCTACACAGGAAATTCTAGGGGTGTGGGTATTTTATTTAAAAGGTCGCTGCAAGTTGAAATTTGTTCGGAACATTATGACCAGCGTGGTAACTTTGTTGCAGTAACATTTCAAAGTGGAAACAAAGTATACTGTGTGATCAGTTTGTATGGTCCTTCAAAATGATGAACCCAGGTTTTTCACGAGCATTGATGAGTTCTTAAGTGAAATTGAAGTAGATCATGCAATCATATGTGGAGACTTTAACGTAGTGCTGAATCAAAATTTGGACACCTTAAATTACCGTGCCGAGAACAATCGTCGTTCTAGAGACGAGCTAGTTAGATTGATGGTTAAACACGACCTAAAAGACATTTGGAGGATACAAAATCCGGACGCAAGAATGTTCACGTGGAGTAACCGACAAGAGATAACAAAGCGGGCGCGATTAGACATGATTTTGGTATACACGTGCGATATTAATATAGTTCAAGAATGTAGCATATTACCAAGATGTAGAAGTGATCATGACCGTGTTGTTCTGACCATAGAGAGAAGTGGACCCAGTCGAGGTCCAGGACTCTGGAAATTTAATGCTGCTCTACTAAAAGATGAACAGTATGTAAGTGTGGTTAGATCACAAATTGCAGAAGAGGTTCGCAAGTATGCCCTTCCCGTCTACAGCAGTGAATTTCTCCAAGAGTCAAATTTGTACCAAATGGTCCAATTTACCATCAATGATTCCCTGTTCTTCGATAATTTGCTTATGATGATAAGGGGAGCAACGATACAATTCTCGAAGCAAAAGCAAGAACAGAAAGAGAAAACGAAAACAAAATTATCCAAGAAATTAAAGATCTGGAATCCAGGGTATCTGAAGGTAATGCAAATGAAACTAACCGTAAAATTGTTGATTTACAGGTAGAGTTGGAACGTCTTCGCAAACCTAAAATTGATGGCTTACTGCTGCGGTCCAAAACTTATTGGCACGAGGAGGCAGAACACCCATCAAAATACTTTTTAGGTCTAGAAAGAGAGCATAACGCTAAAAAAACAATTACCAGGCTAAATGAAGACAACAAGGTGTACGTCGGCACTGCGCAGGTCCTAGAACGATTTACACGTCACCTGAGGAACAGATATGCGCCTAATACGCAAATAGCACATGATCCTACCATGTTTCAGCCTTGCCAGCCAGGGAAACTTTCCGCAGAGGAGCGTGAAACGCTAGAAAAGCCAATTTCTATTGAGGAATTAGACAAATGCGTGAGGGAAATGAAAGGAGGTAAATCCCCTGGTTCAAATGGTTATACGATAGAATTTTTCAAATTCTTCTGGTTAGACATCAAATATTTTCTTATGCGATCCATAACATACGGTCAGGAAATTGGCAAAATGTCAGACATTTTTCGTGAGGGAATAATTACTCTAATTCCAAAAAACCCAGATCATGCTTACTACTTGAAGGGATGGCGCGCCATATCCCTACTCAATGTAGATTTTAAAATTGTTTCAACCGCCATTGCAAACCGACTTAAATCTGTGATGGAAAGGCTAATAAGTGATGAACAAACAGCATATTTCAAAGGAAGATTCATCGGACAAAACACTAGACTCTCATATGATATAATCCAGCAATGTAAGGAGAATAAAAAGAAAGGTGTGATCGTGGCAGCTGACTTTGAGGCCGCCTTTGAAACCCTAGATTGGAACTTCATTCTAGCAGCGTTAGGAAACATGAACTTCGGTCCGAGATTTATAAATATCTTGGAATTGTTTTACATGAATTGTGAAAATTTTGCGCGCATTATCCTGAATGGTAAACTAGGAGAAAAATTTGGTTGTATCGTGGGTGAGACAAGGTGATCCAGCGAGTGGATATCTATTTAACGTTGTGATGGACGTGCTAGCGAGACTTATCCTGCAATCACCAAACTTAAGGGGAATTCAGATGATGCCCGGCCTGGAGCCTCGTATTTCCCAATTTGCAGACGATGCCACTTTGTACATTGACGGAACGACGAATTCAATGTCAGGTCTCTTTCAAGAATTACAGCGTTTTTCCTTAGCGTCTGGTCTGAATTTAAACCAGGCAAAGACGAAATGTTTAGCAATTGGAGAAACGAAAAAGATGAAGTCGATCCTGAAGATCAGTATTCATGGGTAACGGAACTGAAAATTTTAGGAGTAACTTTCAGCAATCACATAGAGAATACTACTGACAGAAATATAGCTACAAAGATTCAGGAAATCGAACAACTAATGCAGAAATGGCGCCGAATGAACCTGACCATTTGCGGAAAAATCATGGTGATAAAATCTATTTTCATGTCACGATTGGTCCATATACTGTCTTCACTTCCGTCACCGACACCAGAAACGATAGGCCGGATTCAAAAACTATTTTGGAAATTTCTATGGAATGGAAAACCACCCAGGGTGAAACGTAAAGCTCTTCTGCAGTCGTACGGAAAAGATGGGTTAAACATGATTAGCGTGAAACATTTTGTACACAGTCTCAAAATACCCTGGCTGAAACGTTTATGGTACAGCCATGCAACATGGTCTAAAGTAGCGTCAAAAATCATTGGTTATGAAATAGGAGAGTTATTGTTGTTTGGCCATGAGAAGCTGAGAATTATTGCAAATGCTGTGAATAATCCGTTCTGGAAAGACGCAATTAAGGCATGGGAGATATTTGTACGGACATTCATACCTCTTCCTTCCGAGATAATCGGAGAGTGTATATGGTTTTTCGGACTACACGCGGTACAAGACCAGCATAGTTCCGGAATGGAACGCAAAAGGAATGCGCTTCATTGCGGATCTTTGGAACACAAACGCTAAAAGGTATTTGACAATGACAGAATTACAAAACCAGTTTTCTATCCAAATAGACTTCCTTCAATATGAAGCTCTGAGAAGGTCACTTCCGAGATCGTTAGAAAACCTCCAACAGCCACTTGAAATTGTAAAACCCTTACTGCCCGCCAAAATTGATTTGATTTGTCGTACAGAGAAAATAGGAAGGCTTGCGTACAATTTGGCATTAGCGCAAGAGATGGATGTAAATGATAGCATTGCCAACAAATGGGAGAGAGATGTTGGGTATTTTGCAGAGGGATCAATGAATAGAGTGGTGGAGGCTACAAGGTCTATCAGACTAAGGTCTTTTCACTTCAAGATAATAAAGAGAATAATTGTCACCAGTCGGTTCTTGAACACAATTGGAATACGGAACAACGCTATATGCACTTTCTGTGAAAGAAGAACTGAGACCATCCCGCATTTGTTTTGGTTTTGCCAAAAAAACACAAAATTATGTATATAGAGAGCATTAAAAGTAGATTACAGGCCAATAGTTACAACTGCAATTTCAGTATAAGAACATGGTTTTTCCTAGAAGAATGTAGCTTAATTGACGCGCTGGTCATAATAATTGCAAAGGATGTATTATATAAAGCAAGAATTTCAAATACTTTGCCGTCTGCCCGAAACTTCACGGCTGCTCTCATGTATGAAAAAGAGATCGAACAATTCGCAGCAGTCTTGAATCTAAGGAGAGACACGCATGAAGCGAAGTGGAAGGAATTAGAAGGGTTATTTAGAAACGACTGATGCATGCCTAGGAATATGCGGAGCATAGTGCAGCTGAGGGACATACCTCTGCCCCGTAGATGTGCTCGGTATTGTTGCCATTTAATGGAGTACCAGTACATACTTATAGAGCGGGTTCGGAATGGTTGCAAGGGAGGTGTAACGCAATGAAATGTAATGTAAATGAGAAGCATGTGTTGTTCTTGCGTGCATGTATCTTATACGCTGTGACTGCTTGCGAGGCGCGTCTTGCGTTGAGTGGTATGAGGGGGAGGGTTAAATTGTGTGTGTTTTGCCGTCCCGAACTGTCATAAATCACAGCAACGCTAATATGTGGCGTACGGATTGATTCGAAACGGAATTGGTGGTTGTGCTGAAGGGAACGAGGCGAAGCGGCGTCATAATAGACGTGATCGGTGTTTTGTGAAAAAAATCTGGCACACTGCGGTGCATGTAATGTGTTATCTTGTTCCGAAGCACGAGGTAGAAGAAATAAAGTTTCATAGCCGGAAAAAAACTAAAAAAAAGTTTAGACATGTTACCTCTGAGAGTTCATCTGGGGCTTCCTAAGCAGGTTTTAAGACTTGGGTTAATTGCTTTGCAGGAAATATTGATAAAACCCGTATTTTGATACCATTTTTTATTGCTATTGTGAGTTGATTCATATGCATACTGACTATGCTAGGCTAGATGACGACCTTGACCTAGCCTTAGGTCAGGTCATTTTTATGTTTTGGCCTAGTATAGTCATATTATGCATTATTTGATGATTCGCCGTAACGAGAGGAAGCGAAGTGTGCCTAAAAATGATTCTAGCTCAACTCTGGCAGATGCTAGAGTATATACACAGAGACATGTTGTAAGCTTTGTCTCGGGGGAGGGGCCCTAGCGCTGATCGCGGGAAAAATCCCCAATGGCCCCCAGGGGCCCTCAGGAGTCAGGAAATCTGGCGTGGGTGGAATCCGGTAGGAGGGATTTTGGGTCTCCAAAATCAGCTGAGGGGTCCGTGTCAGTTAAGGGGCCCCAGATAAGGGCCCCCGACGAGCTCATTTGACCTCAGCGCCATCACAGGGTTCTCAAGACCAGCGTGGGGTGCCTACCTATTTAAATGGTTTCTAAATAAGCTCAGGAACCCAAAACTAACCCAGGGGTCCAATTTTTAACTCATGGGGCCCAGACACTCCGAGGGGAACCTGCAGAAGCTCAGAAGGCCCATAAAACTAATAGGGCCAGACTAGCTGGGTGCCTCGACGAACTAGTCCCAAGATACGCACAACGGGCCCCAAACAAGCTGAAGGGATCTATATCAGTTAAACGAAAACAATACCAACCCAGGGGACCCTGACCAGCTTAAAGGACACTAATCCAGCTTGGGGCTCAGAGCTCAGAGCTCCAGCTTTTAGCTCAGAGGGCCCAGGACCGGTTGAGGGGGCCCTATATCAATAAAAGGGCCCAAAAGGCTGGCTTCAGCGGCGACATATAGGTTTCAAGTTCAGTGTGAGAGCCTGCTTAACTAAAGCGGTCCCAGATCAGCTGAGGGGACTCGATATAAACTCATCGAAGTCAACGAAAACTCAGGGGCCCAGGCCCGCAGAGGTTCTGCGGCCTATGAGGCTCAGGTTAGCGTCAATCGGGTATTTCAGTATTGAGCCGTTAGCCAGGACAACTGTGATAAGTGGAGGTGGTGAATACGACACCTCAGTTTTTATCATGACCAAATATAACTGTATTATTTGCTCATCGTGCTTCAGTTAGTGTCATTGGGTGCTTTCAGCATTTTCTACCACGGTACCAGTCGTTAGCTGGCCCGAAATATGCTCGATGGTAAACGTGAACATGTCCTCACTGAGAGGAAGCTTTCATGAAAATAAGCATTTACAAATCCTTTTTTAAACGCGTTCTTCATTGACACTGGCCGCCTTTTGGGTGTTAAATTGGCCAGTGGCGGATCCAAGGGGGAGGGGAAAAGGCATTCCCCCAACGGAAAAGCTCGGGGCAAAACTGCGTTTTCGCCCCCAAAGCGATCGCCCTCCTTTTTCCCCTTACTCCTTCTTAGTTTATAAGCAAGATTTTGGTGTTCCAACTCTCAACATCAAACAGAACATAGGTCGATAAGATGTTCCCTGGCCTGTCCCCTCGAATCCGGAAATGTAAAAAACACTGAAGATTATATATTCGGGCACAGCCCTTCATCAGAATCATGGAGTAAATATCAATAATTCTCAGTTATAGTATAGTCAGACCTCCATAGTATAGCAAGCCATAGTATAGCCAGCCTTGGATAGGAAGAAGTATCTCGAGCCCATATTTTTCACCCCGTGAAGTTTTTGGCTTTTCGCCTCTTTTTCTTCTACGGGCAATTCTAATCCTATTATTCTACGGGCAAGTGATATTGGTAGCGCAGCTTTTTACTGCGTGAGGTTTTTTTTTTTGCTTTTCAACTTTGGTTTGCTCCTCCCAAACCGACCGGCTAGATCCGCCACTGAAATTGTTGCCCCTCAGGTTCGGCGCCCCCCAGGTTCGGCGCCCTCCCAGGTTCGGCGCCCTCCGAGCCTGGGCCCCCTTAACGAAATCCTAGATCCGTCACTGCAAATGCATGAGCTAATCTTACCAAGAAATTGGAGAGGGACTTTGCTAGTGTCCTGGCAAGGTGATGGGCGGGGGGGGTGCTGCCTTTCCCCGAGGTAATTGACCTCATTGGTATCCCTGCTCCCGCCGGCATTACCCAGAATTTATAGGACAGTCCTACGATCCCTATCCGAGACGGCGGCATCATCATCAACATCTTCCAGTAAAAGCGGTGGCATTGCCGGATCCAGGGGGGGCAAAAGAATTTCTCCCAAACGGAAAGGCTCGGGCAAAACTATGTTCCCCCCTAAAGCTGTCGACCTCCTCTTTACCCCGACTCCTTTTTAGCTTATAAGCAAGGTTTTGGTGCTTCAACTATTAACTTCAAAATGAAACAGTCAACTCAGTGTAAATATTGAGCCTTGGTCCCCTTGATATTTAGATTGTTTTTGAGTGAATGCTGCTTTGATAGCAAAAACAATCTTATAGCCACATTTTTTACCCCGTGACGCTTTTTTTGGTTAAGCCCCAAAACCCACTGCTTAGTTAAATGATGGCAAAATATTTCACCGCGTGACGTTTTTCTTTTTCCTTTTCTTCTTTGGTTTGCCACCCCCGACCCTACCGGTTAGATCCGCCATTGAGAGGTGGAGTAGTAATCCTGAATTGCTTGGAATATAAATAGAAAATGCTTACACACTCCCAAGATCTGATGACTTACAAAGCCATAGGCAACGGAGGCGCCGCGAAAGAAAAAAAGCCTTCAACCAAAGAGTACGCAAGATATCTAAAAGATCAGACAAAGACAAGCGACTACTCCACCTCATCCAAGAAATTATGATACCGCCGCGTGGGCGTGGTCTATCCAAAACACACAAATCAGGAATACCAATGAGGCCAACTGACTGGGAAATAGGCAGGGCCCCATCAACTCGCCAAGATACTAGCACAAACTCTCTCCCAACTTCTCGATCAGATTAGCTCATCACAATTGAGGAACGCGGGTGACCCTTTAACACGCGCATTGACGGGGGCGGGTACCCGCCCCCCTCGGGTTTTTTTCGGAGATAGTAGAAAAATGGCGGCGCTAGTGCCGCCGTACTTGGCATACCTTTTCCCTCATCATTTTTACAGCTTTTGTGAAATTTTTAAGGTTAGGTCATCCCAGGTCAGGTCACCAGTACAGGTCAAGTGACCTGACCTCAAAAAAGTTTAAGACTGCATAAGTCGGAGCAGGGTGAACTTATGCTATTGAAACTCATATCACATAATGGGCCCACCGAGTTCTCTAAAATGTGCTCCGGTATTTTTATATCGATGACCTAAGGTCAGGTACGAGGCATAACCTCTCCATTAGAAATACATGGGAAAAATGTTTTTTTATTGAATAACTCGGTAACGAATGGTGATAGAGCGTTTATTTTAGCTACATTAGACTTTCCTTGGCTTTTTGGTTCTAATGATATGCATGTTATATAATTTGACCCTAACCTGACCTCAGGTCAGGTCAAATCCTTTATTTGTCCTAGCAATGTCAAATTATGTATCATTGGATTCGGCTGGCTGCGAGGATTCATACAGTCTAAGTCGTTTTGCTCTATCTTTACTTGTTCAGATGTAATGGCTGTCACCGACAAATAGCATGCATGCAATCATTCTGGCCCATATCAGCTCGTCTCCGCCGCCGTGTCCGGCCGGTCAGCCTTCCAGTGGCTGCTGGTGCTGGCCGGCGGGCGCGATAGCCCCATTGTTGCGGAGGACGGGGTGCGCGCTGTACCGTGGTTCTCAGGCTCTGAGCAGTCGGAGTCGCTGCCACCATGGCAGCCGGGCCACCCACGCTGGCGGCGGCACCGGTTAAGATTCGCCCCTGCCGTGGTGTGCAGGCCGAATTTGAAGGGGCCCGTGAAAACCACCCCTCTTCTGGGAAGTGAGGCGTCGCCGGCGCCCCCCCGCTGCGTCGGCCCGGCCAGGTAACGGCATCGCCCTGTCACATGTTTTCCCCGGCCCCCTGGCTACCGTAGTACAGCCATGGGGCCGCGATGAATGTTGTTAGGACCTGGCCGAAACTCCAGCAACGATAGGCGGCAGACAGAGCTGGGTGACGGATGTGACGGGGGCGGCAGCGGAGCGAGCACCTGTATTTGCGGCCTGGGTGGGGGCATCCAACCCTTCGATATTAGCAATCGACTGTGGAATGCTGTTCTTTGTTGGAATAGCTGATCTGTGGCCCGCCAGCGCTGAAACTGCGTGTGTGTGTCAGCGTGATGTATGTGTGGCCGACCGGCCGGCGACGCGCCGGAAGGCTAGTGTGTCTTGGTAGATGTTGCCGGAGGCCAAGGAGATGTCCTCTGAGAGACATGCCCCCGGCAGCATCAGTCTGTTCTGAGCTGTGGTGCCCGCTGGTTCTCTCTCTCTCGTCCGCTCGGCGTGTGCACGCATTTTCTGGAGACGACCAGCGGGCAGGCACAGCTCGCTGACGAAGAGGCAAATACATTCAGACTACCGTGCGAGTGATTATACAGTGCAGTGACGATCGGAACACGGAGACCTTCGAGAAGAACAGAGCCAGTGCCACCAGTTAGACATTCATCAGCCTGCCTCACACCTGCTCCACACGAATTTTCGTCAGCTATGTAGGCGGTCAGGTCGGGCGAAGCGGCGCCCTTTGCTGAGGGATTACCCAGCGGGCGGCTGGGTTTCCAGTTGTGTCGTTGGTTCCGCGGCGTGGTTGGGGGGTCAACCTCGTCCTTCTGGTTTTGGCCAGCCATCGCTTAAACGTTGCTGTGTGGATGGGCTATGGGATGGGATGGGCTACCCAACGCCGTGTACTTTTTTCGCTACCTACCGTGGTTCTCGAGATCTTAGGGGGGGGCGGGTACCCGCTCCCCTCGTCAAAGCGAAGGTGGCTCAGACCCCCGTCAATGCACGTGTTAAAACAGGACCTCAAATATTAAAAGAAAAGCCAGTGGAATATATCCAATGGCAGATCCAGGACTTCATTTGGGCGCTAGGGGGCGCGAGCCTCCTCGGCATGGCCTCGGAACATCCTCCCTTTTCTAACACGCGCAGTGGAGGGCGTTTGAGGTCAAGGTGCAGTGGAGGGGTCCTCAAGTACCCCCTGAAATCCAAAGAAAAAAAACAAAGAAAATAAGAAAAACGTCCGTTTCCGGGATGTGAGAGGATGATGGTGATTTACATTACAGCTGACTTTCATTGACCTACGTCAATATCTTCAATGTGAAACAAGTTCGGAAAGGTGAAATCTGGGCCGTGCTGGAGACCTGTTGAGAAATGCCGTGATTATTCGGACAAAAGCCGGAAATACTATGGCTGTATTATATGATAGCCATAGTATATGACGTACTCAAGTAATGTATAATATGACTGGTAGTAGCCTTTGAACAAGAAATGATAATTTCACCTTGAAACAGACGTTTGAGCTTGACCTGTGACCTTGACCTTGACCTTGGAGTAGCTTTCTTAATGAAATCATGGCATAATGTACGTCATACTGAATAATGACATTTGACTGGAACACTGTGGTCAATGACCTTGACCTGTGAACTTTGACCTTAACTTTAACCTTCATGTGGGGTGACCTTGACAAATAATCCCGATTATATGACGTTATGACGTCATCACTCCTTTGACAGTGCAGGCGAACTGGTGCGACCGGTGATTTCGACTGTCCCAAAATATAGGTCTGAATTTGAAACCTTTTATTGCGAGGAATTATTGACCGATTCTCTAAATTCCTTCACAAATCGACGCGCATGAATTCTCTTAATTAAGCCAGGCAGCATTTTCTGACTGCGAACGGTTCCCCGGCGACCTTTGAAAAATATATGGGGGAAACTTTAGAATTATCCACTGTGTGTGTTAACCCGTACTAGCATGACCACTTTTTGCAACTTTGTATCAAATCCTGGCTTCCCGGGCTCATTTGATGCGTCTCGGCAAGCTTCACTACATGTCAACTCTTATTCTTAAAAAACTCATTTTTGAGATCCCGGCCCTCCGAAAATTAAAAATATTGACAAAAATATGGGTTTGTGCCAGTTTGCTTCCTAAAATACTTTAAACGGTACTTTTTGGTCAATCATGTTTACTCTTACCAAATGCAACTGAAGCCGCAAAAAATGAAGAGAAAATGAAGGTCAAATTCGAAGAAATTTCAACGCAATAGATGCCAAAGGCTTTGTAACTCCCGAGATCTCATATTTTTAGTATGTGGTCGCTTTGAATGTCAGAAAGAACATTCAAATTAGTTTAAAACATCTAGTCAAAGATTCCGCGTGAAAAACTATTAGGAATTGCCATAATTCCTTTATATACCCAGATGCCAAATTATCGCATAATGATTTACTCTTATGTGATGACAGCCCGACGACATTCACTCCACCAGTCTGCTCCAGCGTCAGGTGACTTGACCGGGGGGGGTCTTCCGAGCACGCTTCTTATTTAAAGCGGCTCCGTGCTAGTGTTTGTCAGCGACCACATGTGCTGAGGTCTCTGAGGTCAGCTGCACGCATCTCTCCGCAGACTGTGTGCGAAACGGATTCCACAGATGGGTGACTCTTGGAAGAGATTATCAAGGTCTGTCTCGGTCATGGTCACAACACACGGGGGCTCAGAAGACTGTTCATCCCCTATGTCTGACAGTTCGTAGAAGGCCTTTGCAGAGAAGTTGAGCTCCGGCACTTTCAACTCCTCGCCTGCAACTTTCTCATCCTGCATCCTCTTTTCGTGGACTTAAAGCGATGCAAGTTGATCTGAGCCAAAGGTCATTCCCGGATTATTCTTCTGATCTCCGAGAATTCCGGGGGCTTATCAACACACCACCGAGCATTTCGGGGGGCTTATCAACACACTACCGAGCATTTCGGGGGGTTATCAACACACCACCGAGCATTCCGAAAATGATGCTTTCCGAGTATGCTGTAAACCCATTTCGAGCTATGCTCTTTAGCACGATAACCAGATCATCCTTCGTGCTGGGAGGCTGATCTTCTGATCTCTTCGTAGGAGGGCGTTCCAGCACAGATCGATTAGGCCCCTACATAGCATAATCTCGGATTTCGTTCCAATTTCGTCTACTGGGTTGTCAGGAGCGTGGAATCCTGATCTGAGGTTATTTCTTTCCTCAGACATACTGTTTCAGAGTTATAACTTGAAGAAAATAGTAAAAATCGCCGATTTCGTCAAAACATGGTGATATAGAACGATTATTTTCAGCCTTAAATTTCATTTCTTAGCTTCAAATGGCATGGGATTAGATTGAGCATGTAACAGCTAAGGTTGATGCATCTCGTTTTTTTTGTTCGAAATTTTCAAAATTTTTAGAAATGTTTTGACCAATTTTTCCAACGATTTTTTCAAAGTGTGGCCAGTAATTCGCGTTGAAGATATTAATAGAAAAAATGCGCACCCACATGTACTCTGTTTATTAAAGTGAAATTTCTTTTGCGTTCTATACTTTATCAATATGTAATTAGCCATAGAATGACGCCATGCGTGCAAAAATCGGCCGCCCGGCGCGCCCGGTTGTCGTCGGCGCGGCCGCCGGTGCGTGGGCACGGGCAGTAGATTGACTCAGAAGCGTATGAACTCTTGCAATCGTGATTAAAGGTGGGAAATAAAAGCCGAAAAACTTGTGTTCAACAAAAGGGTGAAATACATGCAATTTTAATTCCGTTAAGGGTGTACGACTCGCCATATATTAACGTTGCCCATAAAATCGATTATGGATTTGAGTCATACATCTGGATTTTGAAAATGAAGCGACTTGTGCATTTGTGCAAGCTTGGTCTGTTTTGCGAGTTGAAACGACATCGTATCCAACACAGATGAACCCTGGCCGCAGTTTTGCGGTCTCCTCCCCGTTTCGTGCGTCAGTGCCTTTACGAAACGTGCGAGGTGTCAGATGTCCAGTGCGCAGCTCATGAAGCCGGGAGCACACAGTTAGTATGACATTGTTACAAGGGCAGTTGGCTGTCAAATAGATATAAAGCACGGCTTTAAGGTGGCTACTTGGCTTCGGACGCCAGTTTTCTGCTGTCAGTGTTGGTGCTCAAACTTTAGTGCGAGGTAGGAGTGGTAGAATGCCACGGGATAAGAGGGCTTATTGTGCTGACGAGAGGATTTACTTTTTCTAGATTCCTGGTCCGGGCGCCAGTCCCGGGGCCGGCAGGCCTCGACTGGTTCCAGCAAGACCCAACGTGGTCCTGGCATAAGTGCCGGCAAAAAAGTCGGGTTAATAGGAACAAATTTGCAGCCTTGTCTTACAAGTTTCAAACAGTGACTTCTATTATCTATTTCAGCCATGAATTATGTGTTATTTTGATAGTTCATTTCATTTTCGAATGGAGCTTATTGCCACTAAATTAGGGCTTGTATTGCCCGTGCCGTTAACCCACCCAGGACCCCCTGGATCGAGGACAGATTTCCAGCTCTGACCATGGTATATCACTTCTCGGCCCGCACCCCCCCTTGACGCCATTTAGGAACAGCCCCATATAGGCTTAAGTAAGACAATGTGTGGGTGCTTAGTTAGCCATATTAGGTTATTTATTCGTCAAATGCTAAGGGAAAGCTAATTTAATTAGTTGAAATTTGACTAATCTCAATCTGATATGGGCCCCTAAGGAACACAGGTCCTAGTTAAAATTATTACGCTCTCCAATCCTCAGAGGTCCCGGCACGGTCCCGGTACAAGCCCAGTTGATCGCGGCAAAGTCCCAGTTGATCCCGGTGCCGGCTCCGGGACACCGGGACAAAAAATAGAGTCTCTGGTACAGACCCCGTCGAGTGTTCTTCGCAAAAGACGCCTAATTACAAGACAGAGTAAATATAAATTCGGAAAACGTCACAATTGCTCAAGAAGAGCCAGTCAGCAACCGGAGGCAGTTACTGAAGAGCTGCTCGCTGCGGAGACACAATCATCATCGGCTGACTCACTGGGTGCTCCAACAGTTCCAGCCGAAGTCGATACTTCCCATTTATTGCCGTTGCTGGACGGGACTACCGTCATAACAGATAGGCTTTTGGTTGAACTGATGCTTTGAAGTTGGTTTATTCTTCGCTTTGTGCTTTCAATTCCTTATTACCATTGTGAATAAAAGTAGGTCACTTCCATGCCTCAATAGAAATCAAACTGGTTTTTGGTACATTGATTCAGCCGCCTCTGCCTGCTCTGCTGGTGAACCGAACCAAATGCCACTAAATCTAATACACTACTGTCATAACACAGCCCTTAAACTATGAATTCGCTTCCATCCCAGACCTGAATAATATTGATTCCACCTTGCTTCAAAACACATGCCTTATAACACGTTATAAGGCATGTGTAACAACATACGTGTAACAGCAACATACGTGTATGTTGTTTACGTTCTTTGCTCTTAATGAAGATTTACTGAAGCCGAAAACAAAAGATGGAAGACAAAGAAAGTATGGGAAATATTTTTTGTCAACGGCACACCCTTACCATATGGAAATTTCCACAATACCACGTGCTTATGTAGATGCATGTTTCCCTAGCAACAAACTTCTAACCCATAGTCTCCGCTGAGAACCACATGTGTGCGTGTCGTCGGTTGGTCTAAGTGCCAGTCGGCTATCGGTGGGGCGCGCCGGGCGGCCGATTTTCGCGCGCATGGCGCCACTCTTTGGCTGATTAGATAGACATAAATAAATTCAAGAACAAAAATTTTACTGATGTTATTAAAAAGCACATGGAACAGGAAAAGCATTTATCGGTGGGTCATTTCAAGGCGAATCACTGGCCACATCTAGAAAATTTCGTTTCAAAAATTGAATACAAATTTCCAAAAACTTAAAAATATTTTTTCCAACTAAATCCTCAAAGCTGGATGATAGAATTTTAAATACAATCACGCTTTAAATGAGCATCCATAACGAAGGACTACACGGAAAATAATGATTGTGTGCCACCATGTTTTGCTAAAACCGCGGATTTTCACGACTTTCAACAAGCTGTAACTCCGAAACCCTTCTTTTGAGGAACGAAATATTCTCGAATCTGAATTCTACGCCACTGATAACCCTGTGTACAAAGTTAGAACGAAATCTGAGGCTATGCTATGTGCAATCCAGGTGGTGCCTGGTCGATTTATCCTGGAATGTCCCAGGGGTTATATGCCGCGTTAACCTTCGCCCGGGTGGGGGGGTCTTTTTAGACCCCCCTCGGGTTTTTCCGAAGTGACCAAAAAACGGCGGCGCGCAGCGCCGCCAGACTTGGTCTAGCTGTTCCTTCATCATTTTTACATCTTTCCTGAAAATTTTGGCTCAAGGTCATATCAGGTCAGGTCACCAGGCCAGGTGAAGTGACCTCACCTCAAAAATACTTAGGACCGCATAACTAAAAGAAAGGTTAATTGATCAAGTTGAAACTCATACCACATATTGGGCCCTCCAGGAGCTACAACATTTGTTCCGGGATTTTTGATATTGGTGACCTAAGGTCATGTGCAGAGCATGACCTCCCCATTGTCAATACATGGGAAAATCACGAAATGAGCTTTTCTCAATAAGTATGAATGGAATCAACTTCAAACATTGGTTGCGACTTACTCTTAACCCATTTCTGGAGCTGATACCAAAATTTTTGACTTGTGACCTTTAAAAGGTCACCCGAGGTCAAATAAGCATTTTTTGGTGTTTTTCTCTATAAATTTTGAATAAAATAAGATAGAGCTTTTATTTTGTCACCAAAGTGTTTGTATAGTCACTGGAAGTCAAATGATATACATCATGACTATACCAGGTCAAGTTGGGTCAGACCGTTGACCTGGGTCAGGTCAAATTCTTAAATTTGACCTGACATAGCAATATCATATATCATTCGATTCGTATTGACGAGAGGATTGCAATGGTGCATAAACTATGGCTGTATCTTGTTTGGTTTGGAAGCTATTAGGGAAAAAGTAAACGCCCTTATGCATGGGTGGCTATGGACATTCCCAAGAATATGCCCAATATCTAGTGACCTGTAGCTCCCTAGGCTTTGACCTGACACGAAAATGAATGCCACTGTAATGAAAGCGCATCTCAAGAGCTTTCGAATGGTGTTGGAAAAATTTGTCTAGCTATCATAGTTTCTGAGATATATGAGGTTTTCTTAGTACACCTCATATTAGCGATTTTGACCTATTTTGACCTCTGGTGACCTTGATATTGACCTGACAAGAAAAATGACCGAAGTATTTTCGATATCATTTTCGAAGAGCTTTCGATTGCCGTTTTGCGCTTTTTTCTAGCTACCTTAGTTTTTGAGATCGTGGGGGGGTCTTTTTTAGCCCCCACCAGGGCGAAGGTGGCTCGTACCCGCCACCGGGGCAAGGGTTAACACGCGCATTGACGGGAGTCTGAGCCACCTTCGCCTTGACAGGGGGTACCCGCCCCCAAGATGTCGAGAATCACGCTAGGTATCGAAAAACGGTAAACAGCGTTGGGTAGCCCATCTACTTCTCCATCGAAAATATTTGGACTATTTTTTCAGGTCACATTTAAGGTCACTAGCGGTCAAAACATGCCGTCATAGGAATGACATGTGAATGAAGGTTTTCGATCATTACATCTGAACAAGTAAAGACAGAGCAAAACAATTTAAACAATATGAATTATCGCAGCAAGTCGAATTGAAGGATATATAATATGACTTTGCCAGGTCAAATCAAGTATTTGACCTGACCTGAGGTCAGGTCAAGGTAAAATTGAGCAGAATGGAAATCATTAGAACTGCAATAGCGAGGCGAATCCAATGCAGTTAAAATAAACACTATATCGCTATCCATTACTAAGTTATTCAGTTACAAATATTTTCCCGTGTATTTCCAATGGAGAGGTCATGGCTCGTACCTGGCCTTAGGTCATCGATATAAAAATACCAGAACATATTTTAGAGAACTTGGTGGGCCCAGTATGTGATATGAGTTTCAATCGGATAAGTTCAACCTGTTCTGACTTATGCTATCTTAAACTTTTTTAGGTCAGGTCACTTGACCTGTACTGATGACCTGACCTGAGATGACCTAACCTTACAATTGTCACAAAATTTGTAAAAATAATTAGGAAAAGGTATGCTAAGTACGGTGGTGCTAAGCGCCGCCGTTTTTATTATATCTCTGAAAAACCTGAGGGGCGGGTACCCGCCCCGTCAATGCGCGTGTTAATAGTATCAGAGAGGGACATTACGTTGAGGATAGTCGGAACGTATACACAGCTAATGTAGGTCACCAAGCGGACAAGGGTGCCATCGGGTTTGTCAACAGTAAAGTAGTGTCGCAGCAACCAGCTTTGAGCGACATACCATCGGTGGCATACCGTTCAGAGCTGTGCACGGCTGCACACAGCCTGTCATGGAGCTTAAAGTCTCGGGACATACCTTCTACAACTTCGGTCGAGACATTCGGGAAGTCAGAGCACCGAACTGGTTACAATTTTGTACCTCTGATGATATGGTCTTGCCAAGCAGACCGAAAAAAGAGTTTAGACCAGTTATTCCACCATTCACCGCAGTGGAAAGCACCCTGCACGGATGTTCCGCCTGGCAAAACAGACATGTATGTAAGCCTCTGGTACCGCTTGTTCATCGACTTCTCGAAGTTCGCCATCCAGTCTTCCTCTGACTCTGTTGTCACTTGATTTGTGCCATCTCCACCCAATGCAAGCGAATTGTCCGTGGAAATTCCCCTTTCGTGTAGGAACTCAAGCGGCTTCCTCGCATGAGTACTGCCTTTGTGGTCATCAGAGCAAACGCAATGACCAGCATACGTGGTGCATCACCAGGGTGCAAACTGATAGACGCATGCTCTTCCTTGACCATATTCAGTTAAGTCCTGTGGCTGCTCGCTCTTTTGTTTTTACTTGTTTTCCATCGCAAAACAGGCCTGTAGTCCCTGGAGCAGCCTTACCGACTTCTGTTGGTCTTCTTTTTTAGATGTTCTCAAGAGCTGTTTGAAGCTTTCTTTTTCACAGGGCCCTTTCCAAAGTCTGGATTTACCAATCGAAGGCCGTTTGAAAAGGCTGTAAGAATCTTTGATCCCCTCCGTGCCTCCGAGTCTGTAGCATCTAATACTTCGGCAACCTCGCTTGAATCCAATTCCTCGGTCCTCTCGTCCTGGTCTCTATTTTTGCGATGAATTCTGAATCTCTTTCACTCCTGGTTATCTCGCTTTCAGTCTTTATCCTGTCCTTTATCTTGTCTAGTCTTTATCCTGGCTTCCATTATCATCTTGTGTCACCGTAGCAGCGGGAACCTTCGATGATTGTTTCCCAACATTTTCTTTATCCACTCTCTGTACTTCCTTTCTTCGCCTTGTCTCCATTTCATTCCACTTCACTTCCTGGGAACTTCAAGGTCCACGACAGTTTTATCTATTTCGAATATAGCTCTCTGCTGGTTCTCTGATCATATTGAAAATAAGTTCTCGCCCATTCTGGTCTTCTTGGAGTGGCTGGCTATAAAAATTCAGCGCATCGAGCTTGCTCATCTAATCTGCGATTAGATATTTCAAGCTGATTGAAATGTTCGTTCTCACATTCAAAGCAAACACATGCTAGAAAATATGGGGTATTGGGAGCATAGGCGGATCCAGGATTGCCGATCGGGAGGGGGCACCTTCCCGGGGGGCGCCATCCGGACGGGGGGCGCCATCCGGACCAGGGGGCGCCACTTATGACCGACAAAACCTATCAGGTGGGCGCCAAATCCTATCGGTGGGCGCCGACTTTCGCATCCTGGGGGGTGGGAAGCGACATTTCAGGGGGGCGCCATCGAACTTTCAGGGGGCGCCGAGGGTCGATCGGGGGGGCACGTGCCCCCCTTGCTCCCCCTGGATCCGCCTATGATTGGGAGTTACAATGCCTTTGCTGTCTACTGCGTTGAGATCACTTCGAATTTTGACATTTATTTATTCATTTTTTTAGTGGCTAGAGTTACATTTGGTAAGAGTAAACAATGCTGATCACAAACCACTGCTAAGAGTATTTTTGGAAGCAAACGTCGGCGCAAAACCTCATTTTCCAATTTGTTTTAGTTTTTCGAGGGCGGGATCTATAAAATTCAAAATTTTTTCTACAATGAAATTCACCATGTTGTAAAGCTCGCCAAGACGCATCGAATGAGCCCCGGGGAGCCAGGATCGGAAAAAAGTTGCAAAAAGTGGTCAGACTAACCTGCACCTCACCGGGGTTCGGCACCACATTCGCCCCACCAGGGGCCATTGGTGCCCCTCCCCCTCTAAAAGGTTAGAAAAAATCTGCAAATTGCCTTTGAAAGCTCGTGTAAATTCGGTATAGTTTTACTTCGCATGCTTTAATGCTCAGGCCAACGGTTTGACTTCCAGCAGTTAAGTTGCGTCACGATAGGCTATTTCCACTAAAACATGCAATGCTTCACCCGCGCCCTGGTAGCCCTCCAAAGTCACCTTCGCCCTGGTAGGGGTGTTCAAACACACAGCCCTCGAACTTTGCTCCTATGCGGGATAACGAAAAATCTCGAAAACCTTTGGATAGCTCATACAAATTCATCAACAAACTACATCAGTCTCTTTCGGCCCAGGTCAATATTGAGGCTATGACCGGTCAAAGAAGGTTGCATGTTAACACGCGCATTGACGGGGGCGGGTACCCGCTCCCCCTCGGGTTTTTCGGAGATAGTAGAAAAACGGCAGCGCGTAGCGCCGCCGTACTTGGTATACCTTTTCCCTCATCATTTTTACAACTTCTGTGAAAATTTTAAGGTTAGGTCATCTCAGGTCAGGTCACCAGTACAGCTCAAGTGACCCGACCTAAAAAAAAGTTTAAGATAGCATAAGTCGGAGCAGGGTGAACTTATACGATTGAAACTCATATCACATAATGGCCCCACCGAGTTCTCTAACACATGTTCCGGTATTTTTGATATCGATGACCTAAGGTCAGGTACGAGGCATGACCTCTCCATTGGAAATACATGGGAAAATGGTTTTTACGGAATAACTCAGTAACGGATGGTGATAGAGCATTTATTTTAGCTGCATTAGACTCGCCTGGGCTTTGCGGTTCTACTGATATGCATTTTATATAATTTGACCCTGACCTGACCTCAGGTCAGGTCAAATCCTTGATTTGACCTAGCAAGGTCAAATTATACATCATTCGATTCGGCTTGCTAAGAGGATTCATATAGTTCAAGTCGTTTTGCTCTATCTTTACTTGTTCAGATGTAATGCCCGAAAAACTGAATTTTACATGTTATCCCTATGACGGGCATGTTTTGACCTCTCGTGACCTTAAATGTGACCTGACAAAAAAAATGGTTCAAATGTTTTCGATGGAGAAGTGGATGGGCAGCCCAACGCCGTTTACCGTTTTTCGCTACCTACCGTGGTTCTTGAGATCTTAGGGGGCGGGTACCCGCCCCCGTCAATGCGAAGGTGGCTCAGACCCCCGTCAATGCGCGTGTTAAAGCAGTGTCAGAAGCCGGTGACGAACGAAGTAAGAAACGGCTTCTATTCTGACAGTTTTTCCGGTCTCGTCGTTGTTGTCTGTTGTTGTTGTTGTCTGTTCTGAGCGCTGGTATCAGAGACCTAAAACTTTTGTGGATAGAAGGCACTTCCAAATGAATAAGCACCACGGTTGTCAATTTTCAAAATTTTCAAAATTTTGCCCAGAATTTTGCATTATGTGATTTTTAACTTTTATTTTTCTATTTTTGCTAATTCATCTAGACTCTTCAAACTTGCACCCTTTTACATCAAAGAAATTTGTAGTTCACACAAAAGTTGGAAAGAAAAAGCTTTAAATTTAGGGCTCTAAATTAGCTTTTAAACTTTGCACCCTAAATTTGGCATAAAACTCATGGTCTAAACTACAGGCTCGAAATATCTGAAGCTACAGCAGTTCAGGTTCTGAGTCAAATATCAACTTAGAGGCCGGTTTGTGCAGTACTGCACAAACACAGAAACAAAACAAAAACGGAAATTTAAGGGTCCTTTTTGGCCCATTCCGTGAAGGTCTGCATTTCCCAAAATATCATTCAAACGCTTATATCTTCCGATCTAATTGATAAAAATTAGTTCCCATTTCAGATACTAAGAGAGAATAGCCTCCTTTATTATATATTTAGAGATAAAATCTTTCAGACTAAAACTTTTTATTTTATAGGCAAAAATAAAATATAAGTTTTTAAAATTTTTATTCTCAGCCCCCTGGTTTCCATGCCATGATAGCTACGGTATTGAACTTAACACGGCTGGATAGAAAACTTCGTTGTCGTCATTTTTCTCACTCATACCCCCACTTATCTCTTACGGCTTCCGCGCTATAAGCCGTAAAGTACATTTTAAAGTGGTAATTTTATCAGTTCATTTTTGCTTCACACCGGGGTTTAGGGTGGTTAGAGTCATTGGAGGAAATGAAATTTTGCATGCATCTAGGTAAGAGACATATGTCGACATTCCATCTGCATAGATATCAATGAAACACCAAGTTACCTTTACAAACATGCCGTTTCTCCACGCAACGTTGTAGCAAATCACCACGCGTCACCCCTGCGTCCACGCCGCGGCAACGCCGGCGATCGGCGCGGCCGTTTCTGTTTATTTATGGTCTGGTAAAAAAGTACCCATTACTACCCATAATGCATCACAAGTAATTTGAGTACCGTAAAAGTCCGAGTTTACAATAAGAGTATTATGTTTCTGTTTTTGGACCATGGGTGGATCCAGGGAATAAGTAGGCTAGGTGCCCCCCTCACCCTTCTTCCCCATCCCCTCCCCCAACCCCAAATCGACCATCGGCGCCCTCTGAAATTGTAAAGACACGCCTCTCAAGGTCGATGACGCTCCCTGAAATGTCGCTTCTTATACACGGATCCAGGATTGCCTATCGGGAGCGAGGTGGAAGGGGAAATTTCCTGGTGGGCGCTATCTACACCAGGGACGCCACTTTTGGCCGGAAAACCTATCAAGTAGGCGCTAAAACCTATCAGTAGACCCCGATGCCTGCATCTCGGGGAAAACGACATTTCAGGGGGTGCCATCGAACTTTCCAGGGGTTTCCGGGACAATTTCAGGGGGCGCTAAGATTCTATGGGGGGCACCTGTCCCCTTTCCCCTTTGGATCCGCCTATGTCGTTTCGGGGGGGCACGGAGGTGGGGTCGTTACGGGTGTGGGGGTAAGGAGCTCGAGCATAAGCGGATCCAGGACATCAGCATGGGGGTAGGGGCTAAAGAGTTCGAGCATAGGCAGACCCAGGACATCAGTACGAGGGTGGGGCTAGGGAGTTAGAGCATAGGCGGATCCAGGACATCGGTACGAGGGTCGGGCTAGAGAGTTAGAGCATAGGCGGATCCAGGACATCGGTACGAGGGTCGGGCTAGGGAGTTAGAGCATAGGCGGATCCAGGACATTAGTACGGGGATGGGGCTAAGCAGCTGAGCATTAGCGGATTCAGGACATCAGTACGGGGTGAGACTCGGGAGTTCCAGCATAGGCGGATCCAGGACATCAGTAGGGGGGTAGGGGCTACGGAGTTCGAGCATAGGCGGATCCAGGATATTAGTACGGGGATGGGGCTAAGGAGATCGAGCATAGGCGGATCTAGGACATCTGTACGGGGGTGGAAATAAGGAGCTCGAGCATAGGCTGATCCAGGACATCAGTATGGGTGTGGAGCTAAGGAGCTCGAGCAGAGAAGGATCTAGGACATCAGTACGGCGGTGGGGCTAAAGGGCTTGAGTATAGGCGGATCAAGGACATCAGTACGAGGGTGAGGCTAAGGAGCTCGAGCATAAGCGGATCCAGGACATCAGAACGTGGGTAGGGGCTAAAGAGTTCGAGCAAAGGTGGATCCAGGACATCAGTACGGGGGTGGGGCTAAGAAGCTCGAGCATAAGCGGATTCAGCTGATCAGTACGGGGGTGGGGCTCGGGAGCTCGAGCATAGGCGGATCTAGGACATCAGTACGGTGGTGGGGCTCGGGCGTTCCAGCATAGGCGGATCCAGGACATCAGTTCGGGGGTGGGGCTAAGGAGTTCGAGCATAAGCGGATCCAGGACATCAGTGCAGGGGTGTGGCTCCGGGGCTCGAGTAAAGGCGGATCCAGGACATCAATGGGGGGTGGTAGGGGCTACGGAGTTCGAGCATAGGCGGATCCAGGACATCAGTAAGAAGGTGGGGCAAGGAGCTCGAGCATAGGCGGATCCAGGGCATCAGTAGGGGGTAGGGGCTAAGGAGTTCGAGCATAGGCGGATCCAGGACATCAGTACGGAGGTGGGGCTAAAAAGTTCGAGCATAGGCGGATCCAGGACATCAGTACGGGGGTGGGGCTAAGGAGCTCCAGCAAAGGCGGATCCAGGCCTCAGTACGGGGGTGGGGCTAAGGAGTTCGAGCATAGGCGGATCTAGGACATCATTACGGTGGTGGGGCTCGGGCGTTCCAGCATAGGCGGATCCAGGACAATAGTAGGGTGGTAGGCGCTAAAGAGTTCGAGTATAGGCGAATCCAGGGCAGTACGGAGGTGGGGCAACGGAGTTCGAGCATAGGCAGATCCAGGACATCAGTTCGGGGGTGGGGCTAAGGAGCTCGAGCAAAGGCGGACTCAGGACATCAGTGCAGAGGTGTGGCTCCGGAGCTCGAGTAAAGGCAGATCCAGGACATCAGTACGGAGGTGGGGCTAAGGAGATCGAGCATAGGTGGATCCAGGACATCTGTACGGGGTGGGGCTAAAGAGCTGGATTATAGGCGGATCCAGGACATCAGTATGGGTGTGGGGCTAAGGAGCTCGAGCAGAGGCGGATCCAGGGCATCAGTACGGGGGTGGGGCTAAGGGGTTCGAGTATAGGCGGATAAAGGACATCAGTACAGAGGTGGGGCTAAGGAGCTCAAGCATAAGCGGATCCAGGGCATCAGTACGGGGGTGGGGCTAAGGGGTTCGAGTATAGGTGGATAAAGGACATCAGTACAGAGGTGGGGCTAAGGAGCTCAAGCATAAGCGGATCCAGGACATCAGCACAGGGGTAGGGGCTAAAGAGTTCGAGCATAGGCGGATCCAGGACATCAGTACGGGGGTGGGGCTAAGAAGCTCGAGCATAAGCGGAGCCAGGATATCAGTACGGGGGGTAGAGGCTAAGGAGTTTGAGCATAGGCGGATCCAGCATATCGGTACGGGGATTGGGCTAAGGAGATCCAGCATAGGTGGATCCAGGACATCTGTACGGAGGTGGGCTAAGGAGCTCGAGCATAGGCGGATCCAGGACATCAGTATGGGTGTCGGGCTAAGGAGCTCGAGCAGAGGCGGATCCAGGACATCAGTACGGGGCTGGGGTAAGAGGCTCGAGTATAGGTGGATCAAAGACATCAGTACGGGGGTGGGGCTAAAGAGCTCGAGCATAAGCGGATCCAGGTCATTAAGGGGCTTAAGAGTTAAAACAGGTAGGGGCTAAAGAGTTAAAACATAAGCGGATCCAGGACATCAGTACGGGGTGGGGCTAAGGAGCTCGAGCATAAGCAGATTCAGGACATCAGAACGTGGGTGGGGCTCGGGAGCTCGAGCATAGCCCGATCCAGGACATCAGTAGGGGTAGGGGCTAAGGAGTTCAAGCATAGGCGGATCCAGGGCAGTATAGAGGTGGGGCTACGGAGTTCGAGCATAGGGAGATCCAGGACATATGTAAGGGGGTGGGGTAAGGAGCTCGAGCATACGCGGATCCAGGACATCAGTTCGGTGGTGGGGCTGAGGTCTCGAGCTGGGGCATAACTCGGTAACAAATAGGCTGAATTGGGTGAAAATCTGCAGGTATAGGTGAAATACCGTCGGAAAACCCATCATATTTTATATTGTATCTCTTTTCTTCTCGTCATGCCCAGTCTTTGCTTAACAAAACAAACATTATGCGTGTGTTTATTTCTTTGATGATATGAACAGAGGGCAAGCGTGGTGCAGTATGCAGAGACATGCTAATTTAGGAAAAAATGGGCCTAGACAGGGGATTGAATGGAGCCATAATGAGAACACAAAACCTAAAACTCCAACATTGCGTTGTTATAAGTATCAAACTGCTGAAAAAACTCGCCTGTCAATCGAACTGTTTGGCTAACGTACATTGTCACCGGCTTCTCCTGCGCCAGAGCGGCACCTGCCGAGGCCGCAGGCCGAGGTTTGGGGTACTAGCGTTTGACAGAGTTTAGTTGTAAATTTGTAGGCATCATTCGCTTTCGCTCGTCACGGCGAATCGAATGATGTATAATATGACTATACTTAGTCAAAATACAAAAATTACCTGGCCTGAGGTCACTTTCCAACCTAACATAGTCAATAAGCATATCAGACGACTCGATATAGCATCCAAACGTAAAGGTATCAAACTAAAAGCTGTATCATCATTTCCTGCAAAGTTATTGACCATCTCTGAAAACTGCTTAAGTAGCCCCGGTAACCTCTCAGAGGTCACAGGTCAAAAATTGCAACATGAACCTGGAAAGCGGCCCAGAATACTATGATTTTGATAAAAGGAAGCTATAACCAGCTGTATCTACATAAATTATCTACAAAAGTACTAGTATCTACAAAATAAGCAGTGTGGCAATACAGTAACACCAAGTTTTAGCTCGAACTTGAAGCACCCGTTGCAGAGAGAGTACCGGTGGAAAATTCTGAAAGTTGGTTGCAATGATGCTGACGAACTAAGGAACGGAATTTAGAAGTCCCCAGATGTCTACCTATAATTCATCATTGCAAAGTGGATACCATACTGCCCAGTCCCCCTTCCATAAGTGCTCCATAAGTGTCGCCGTCGGGGAAAAATGAGGTGTCTAGTTAATAATCAACCTGCTATAGACAGGAAATTCTTCTTTCTAGAACCTAAATCTTATCGCATTTGAACTCGTGATTGCCTTCCGCACGGGCTGTTCACAAAATGTTCCTATTTCTTCCACAAAGTAGCGGAAATCTGGAAATTTTCTATGAAACGTGTGGGCTCTGGCACCCCTGACCTCCCTTTCCAGGCGCATATGCCACTTCACCCGGTGGCACATTGCTTTCCCGAGGCAGAGTTCCGTACCGGCTGAGTACAAAATGGGCAGGTGGCGGCCTTTGGGTTCTGATCTCATTTGGATCTCATTTGGATCCGTCTCTAAGTAAAGAACACCAGCATAAAGGTTGCCAGTAGTAAAGGTTGCCAGCATGAGCGGATCCAATATTTTTGACTGGGGCCGCCGTCCGGCCAGGGCGACACAACCGATCAGGTTCCAAATATTATGTCAGGGGCGCTGAGACTCGCATCCTGGGGAAGGTGGGAAGCGACATCTCAGGGGGCACCAACAACCTTTCCGAAGGCGCTGTGACCATTTCAGGGGAGCGGAAGGTTTGTTGTTGTTTTGTTGTTGAAATTTGTATTCGATAATGCACACATGTAAACAAAACAAAAAATCACGCGATTGGCGCAAATGCCCTGAGGGCATATAACAAGGCACCTCTCGCAACAAATACAAAATACACGATGGTGACGTCATGACCACAGCCGTCCACGTCGACACGCCCCGCCCACCGGCCACCGAACCACAGGATGAAATACCTCACCGGCGCGAGCCGCCTCCAGCCTCCCGACGATGCCTAGGCCACCAGGTTTACAGTTATTTTTGGAAACGTTTTGATTCAAAAATGAATTTCTGAAACGCTAAGGCAATACCAAGGCTCTCTCCGTCACTGATTTCATGCCCATCGAGAAGTATCCTAACTTTCTTTTCCTTGGGTACTTGGGAGAAATCTTTTCCGGGAAGTTCTGAGATAGTGCGATATAACTTGTTTCGGCTCTCTCCATGCAGGTTACACTGGGTGATATAATGGGTTACCGTTTCAAAGGCGTTGCCGCAGGCGCAGCCGGGATGATCAGTTTTTGAATGGCAAACATATGTGCGTTTAAATCTGAGATACCTAACCTAAGCTTTGTGTGTAGTGTGTTGCCGGTTTTGGAGCCATATGAGAAAAATGCTGGCGCGGGTTGAGAGTTCATAAGTTTGCTTAATTCTTTTCTGAATTTTTTAACTGTAGGAGAGGCACGAATAGTCTCTGGCAGTTTGTTCCAAAGTGTGGTGGTTGCGGGAACAAATGATCTTTGGAACAAAGAAGTTCGGTTTTGGGGGAGGGAGAGCGTCAGGGCGTTGCGTAGTCTTCGGTCTGTGTCTTGCTGTCGGGTGTGTGGAACCATGTTAACTATAAATTCTGGGAGTCGATCGTTATTGTTAACAAGTCGATGGTATAAATTTAGACGGTGTATTTCGCGTCTAGCTGCTAACGTGTTCCATCCTAGATCTGATCGTATTTTTTTCGAAGATGTTCTGAACGGTGTGCCTGTAATGAGTCTCATAGCTCTATTTTGTAGTAATTCGAGACGGTTGGCATCATAAAAGGTTAGCTGAGGGCCATAGACAGTGTCACAATAGTCGAAAATCGGTAGCACATAAATATTATGAAGTTGTGTCAGAATGTGTCGAGGTAAAAACTGGGTCACGGGGTATAGAGGGCTTAGAGATCGATTCACCTTTAAAGTAATTTCGTTCACGTGGTCGTGGTATCTGAGGTCACTGGATAAAG
The DNA here is from genome assembly GCA_034440635.1 of Lepas anatifera. Lineage (NCBI taxonomy): Eukaryota > Metazoa > Arthropoda > Thecostraca > Lepadidae > Lepas > Lepas anatifera. The sequence continues at coordinate 171,423 of JAOTON010001636.1, forward strand.
TTATACCGAGATGCCTATGACTGTCCGTGTGAGCTATAGCGTGACCCTCAAACCTGAGCTGAAGCTTTTTAGGGTTAGTTCGGGTTGAAAAAGTCTGTTGAATTGTTTTCGAAGCATTGAAAGTAATTAACCAACTTTTAGCGTAGCGTTCAATCGTGTTCAGGTCATTTTGCATGGAGCTCTGTGCTAAAGACGGGTCCTGCGGGTTATACTGGGCGTAGATTGAAGTGTCATCTGCAAAGAACAAGATTTTGTTTGTGGTTTTGTCTGCTAGGTCATTTAAATACATTAAAGCTAGCAAAGGGCCCAATACTGAACCCTGTGGACATCCTGCGTTGATGGTCACCGGAGAGGAGAAAGATTGGCCTATTTTAACTTGTTGTGTTCTGTCCTTAAGGTAAGATTGTAACCAAAGCAATAAATTTCCAGTGATTCCAAACTCGTATTGACACTTCAGGAGCAGGCCTCTGTGCCAAATTGTATTGAAGTATTTTGAAATGTCCAAATAAACTGCGGTGAAGTCGTCGCCATCGTCAAGAGTCTTATATAGTTCGTGGGTTAGGTAAGTCAGCTGAATTTCCGTGCTATGTCCAGGTCGGTAGCCGCTTTGCTTAGGAGAAAGTAGGGAATTGCTGGTGACGTGGGCATAAATTCTGTGGAAGATAATTTTCCAAATATTTTTGATAATATGGGAAGGAGACTGATTGGTCTATAGCTCTGTGGGTCAGATGGGGATCCTTTCTTTTTGAATATTGGGTGTATAGTCGCCTGCTTCCACATAGTTGGGCAAACACCCAATTGTAGTGATTTGTTGAAAAGGGCAGTGAGCGGCTCATAGATAAGTACTGCAGCGATCTTAATGATACGCGCCGGAAGCTGGTCTGGGCCACATGATTTTGAAACGTCAATCGCGTTAATCAGTTTTAGAACCTCACGTTCCGAAACTATAACAGTAGAAAGTGACGGCAACTCCCTGTTTTTACTTATTTCAGGATTGAAATCGTCATCGTCGACTGGGGGGCGTTCCCTTCCCCTAGAACCACCTATGATTCCAGTCTGTTCAGCGGTGAGTTGTGACGGCTACTGATCGTATACTGAGATGATGTCAGTGCTAGTCTGGAGGTACCATTCCAATACACTCAGCTGAGTTGCCGGAGCGTGGTGATAACATTAGGCTGAACCAGTCACTGCATGGCAAATGTTAACATTAACCTTTGTACAACATGCTGATGAGGTCACGCGATCTCGTCAGGACTGGTTGGAATGTGGGTCTTTCCCCGATCATTCGAAGGGATGGCAGCGAGGCTGGTCTCAATTACGGCACGGTGACAAAGGAGGGACAGCTGGCCCTTCTGATTAAAGGTAGACTATCAATACCAGATAGTGATTGTGGTCGTTTGCTGCCGCCTTATCCCTAAAGCTCCTCACGATGTTGTGACCCCAGTTAATATAATCTTTCATTTTGTTTCCCCGTCCCTCGCCAGCCAATAAGCCGGTACGTTTCACTTGTGTTTGAACCCATCTGTGTCGCGGGGAACACTATCACCGGCGGCGGCACTCGTTCCATAAATTTACCTCAACCGCTCAGGTGCGGCCCCGCAGCCGCAGGTGAGGGGTGCAGCGAGATTTATCGCGAAATCAGTGACCCATTCCAACCTTGCCAATTGAGCCCAGGGATATGCCTAGGAAACCTGGGTCGGAACCACTATAGCATACCAAACACTCATTGGAAGTTTAGCACAAACGTGGTGGGACAGGCTAAGCCATAATGGCTATTGCAAGCTCGGTAGATATGTTAGAGAAGGGTGTTTCTCTATAGGCATTAGGAACAGGGAAATCAAAATATCATATTAAAGACTGGCCATTTCTACTTGTCATTGACCGTCTTCTATCTTAATCTGCTATCTTAATCTGAAGGTCCTGTCTGCTATCTTAAGATGGGAAAGTGAAAATATTTGCTTGGATTGGCCAAAAGTATTCAGAATCCCATACGAGACTTCCGAGGCAACTGAATTTATTTTTACAAATGTGCCCGACAGTAGATGTTTTCACGGATGCCTACCAATCATTTCGGTCACAAGTTAAAGCCTATGTCGCCTCTCTGTAGCTTAGCTGTTCTATGTACCAGTGATGTACCCTATGATGCGGATAGATTTTAGTGATTTTTATTGCTTTTATTGTCCTTTAGGAACTTCTATGGCTTATTGTCTTTTAGGGACTTTTAAGGTTTTATTATATTTTATGTCCCTCTGTTGTCTTTTATGGTTTGTATTGCCTGAGTGTACTCATAGGTATTATTTGATGCGCTACTTCCTTTTTAGGTCATTTTAATTAAGGTCTTGTAGCGCTTCTGCTTTAATGCTGTGTATGTACATATTGTTCAATGTCTTATCTCCTGTACTTCGCCGTTTATTGGGGCCATCCCGTAGGTGATAACTCAAATAAATACAAATACAAATACAAAATACGACTGCACTCAATAAACCTGGCTGCACCCGCTGCATTGTCGTGTAATCAAAGGTTTCTTACCGACTAATCATTACTTGTTCATTGGGAAAGTTAAAGATAGCCCAGGATGCACACATTGTGGTCAAGAAGATTTACTCATTGACTTTTTATAAGTCTGTCTCCCTGTGAAATTGGTCTGGGATACAATATTTCCCAGAATTTGAGTAATTAGTGCTGATGCATTTGAAGTAGCCCTCTTCGGGATATTAAGAGACGAACCTGCAAATATATTGTCATACTCCTAATAAAACAGTATATTTTGAAAGGTAAATTCTCAGAACCAAGAGTTATACCAACATACGAAAGTGAAAAACCGTACGTAAGGTATCATATTCGTTTAGAAGAGAGCATTGCTATTAGAAAAAAATAATATCAAAGCACATAAAAGAAAGTGGAACGACACTAAGCAGGCGCTGTAAATATCGTGTGACATTGTGTGTGCCTGCGTGACTGGTGTTGCGGACTGTCTGCCTTTCAAAGTGGAACAGGTTGTAGTAACAGTGAGCAGACAGAGAAACTTTGAAGTTGAAATGTTTTCTAGTATCTGTTATATGGGGTGGGGTGGGATGGGAAGGGAGTTGCTTTATGTTTGGGTCATAATGTTGGTGATAAACAAAGCTTAAAACAGGGCCTTGGGGCCGTCGAGAAAAAAAAACATCATATCCACTAAAATCAGCGCACAATGTGAAGGGTTCATTTAATTTCTTTCCGCCCCCCCCACCCCCCACTTGAATTATGTCAGGGCAAATGTCCCAAATCGTCCCGATACCTCGTCTTCAAGATATGAACCTGCCCTTGCATCCTGGTGTGCCCAGTGGTTTGAAAAATCCCCTGACATTGCGTGTATAACTCATGTCTAGAGGCCATGCATTCTATTATTCAGATAGGCTATTCTGGGGCCGTCCGCAAACCTCGTGACACACACTTCTGGGATTTTGACCCCCTCACTTCAACATGTAACGCTTCCAGACGTCCATGTGTAATGTTTGATAACGCTGTGGCTGACTATTCCACCCCCTCCCCTCATTCTCCCTTACGTCACGTCATTGTTTGTTGCTTCAACATCAATTTAATATTCATAACGATCTTGCTAAGTATCTGTCTTCTAACTTCTCTTCGGAGAGAAACGGGATTAAAATGTTCCCAGGGAAGGAGAGGCTGTTGTAGAATAATTTAATCAGTTACCTTGGGAAGTTGGGAAACTGGGCGGCACCTGAACTTGAAGACAAGGTTTCGTGACCGCATAAGCGCCAGAAACTGACGGGATAAAGACTAAAAGCCCTGCTTTAAAACAAAAAATTCAGAGTATTTGCACCTCTTCTGATGCTAACCCTCTCTTCTGATTCGAGGTCCCTCGTGATGAATCCGTTAGGATATCCAGCATTCTTCAGGTCAAATATTTTCCGGAGTATGATCTCCACGTTTTCTTTGTCCCTGATCTTTAACAGCAAGGGCCTTGGTTTGGGTCCTTCTTCAATTTTCTTTTTCAAGCCTGATAGCTTTTTCTACAACTATTCAGGGATGGACTCAAACCCGAGCTTGGAGGGGGGCCAAACCCATGTCAACCTCTCCTCTTGGGGGGTGGGGGGAGGGGACGTGCGATTTGGGTGCTCGGCAGACCTAGTATTAGCTACCTCTTCAAGTACATGATCGCTCTCCGGGGGAGGGGGGGTGGGAACGAAGATTAAATTGCTCCACAGGCCTAGTGTAAACACTTTTTTCACAAATTTATCCGGCCTTTGTGGGGTAGAGGATAGTTTGCCTCCCCCTTCCTGCGCTTTGGGGGTATGGTCGGAATGCCCCCCCTGCGTCCGCCAATGCTACCATTTCTAGCTCGAAACATGGTAATTGGTAATAGCATGTGAATTTCGGATCAGGGAATTTCCATCTCAAAAACGATGTCAAGAAATTACAAGTCAGCAAATTATTGTTCGCAACTTAAGAACAAGCAAATCAAAAATAGATCCCGAGCGAAATAAATAAATTCAGCCGGTTTATTTACATTCATCTCCTGTGTATGAACGCGCGGAGACTTGATTGCTTGTAAGCTGGTGTGCGGAGTGGGTAGTGTCAAAATACTTGACTGGGAAAAACATATGGGGCTGTCCTCGACAGATCGATCTGAATTTATCGAATAAAAAACCCTGGTGTCGCCGATTTTTATATGAATTTATGTGGGGTTATCGGGCTGCCATATGTAGTGTCTTTCCAGTGCGGTGAGGCAAGCCTCCTTATTACTGGAATCCTGGCGGAAGCACTTGCGTTTCAGTCACGTATTACGTATTACATATAAAATTGTGTCAATTTTGGACAAAAACCGTGTTGATTTTAATGTTCATTGCCCAATTTCATAACAATTGTATAAAAGCAGCGAAACATACAGAAATTACCGCTCCCTTTTAATTCCAAATCCGGCAAATTTTGCTGTTACCTGGTACCGAGGTCACTTTGCCGTCCCTGTTGTGTCCCGTTGGCGAAGAAGATGCCCGGCGGTAAGGTGTAACTTAAAGTTGTAGCGCTACTTATTCAGATTCTATTACTTATGAATAATAACCTTCTTATTAAGATTCCATTTACGTGCCCATTACTTTGAAAACTCGAGCTTGGAAAGTTACTCCGGTATTTGTTTCTGCTTCTCTTCAGTGAATAGTGAACATTGGTGACATTGGGTGTTCTGGTACCACGGGTACCTATTGCATCCATCTTAATCCGACGATTGCTTTTGGCTTACTTATATGCTTATTTAATCATGAGAATCTATCTTCCTCTCTGAATTGCACTTAGAAAATAACGTCAATAAACTGTAATACTCACAGAGATACGAGCCGCGCCGTCCTTTAACTTCAGCTTTGTTGACAGGCCAGCAGGGGCGCAGCCAGGGGGAGCAAGGGGCACGTGCCCCCCCCATCGGTGCCGGGGTGCGCTTTTGATTGTCAGGTGATGTACCCTTTTTGGGCCGTGCCGCTCGAAATTAAGTGCCCTACGCCGTTGAGCCTAGATGGAACTAGACTGAATTTAGCGATTTAAACTATTGTTTGACAATTAAGTGCCTTTTGGTCAGTTAGGGCATTTTGTCGCCTTTCCAAGCACCCGTGAAGAGTATAGGCACGTAATCCGTTTCCAGATAACGCCTAATCGTCGCCAATAATCCTACGGCGGAGCTAATCTGTTGCCTCTTGAGCTCATCTGGTGCCCCCTGAGCGCTGGTCTTGGCCCCTGGAGCTGATCATGTGCCCCCTGAGCTGATCTGATGCCCTCGTAGTCAATCTGATGCCCCCCTGAGAAAATAATTGTGCCTTCTGAACCTATATAGTGCTCTCGGATTTAGTCTGATGCCTCCGAGCTTGCCTGGTGTCCTTTTGGCTGTTTTAGTGTCCCTTGAGCTGATCTGGGGCCCGTGAACTTATTTAATGCCTCCCAGAGTTTATCTACTGTCCAGGGGCGCAGCCAGGGGGCTCAGGGGGCAAGTGCCCCCATCGGTGCCGGGTGCCCTTTTGATTGCCAGGTGGTGTGCCCCCTTTGGGCCATGCCGCTCAAAATTTATTGCCCTGCGCGGTTGAACCTAGATGGAACTGGACTGCATTTAGCGATTTCAACTATTGTTTGACAATTAAGTGCCTGTTTGGTCAGCTAGGGCATTCTGTCACATTTCCAGGCACCGGGGAAGAGAAAAGGCACGTAATCCGTTTCCAGATAATGCCTCATCGTCGCCAACAATCGTACGGGCGGGGCTCATCTGGTGCCCCCTGGAGCTGATCATGTGCCCTCTGAGCTGATCTGGTGCCCTCGTAGTCAATCTGGTGCCCCCTTGAGAAAATAAGTGTGTCTTCTGAACCTATATAATACTCCCTGAGTTAGTCTGATGCCTCTGAGCTTGCCTGGTGCCTTATTAGCTGTTTTAGTGCCCCTTGAGCTGATCCGGGCCCCTGAGCTTATTTAATGCCTCCCAGAGTTAATCTACTGTCCAGGGGTGCAGCCAGGGGGGCACAGGGGGCACCATCACTGCTAGGGTGCCCTTTTGATTTCCAGGTGGTGTACCCAATTTGGGCCGTGCCGCTCGCTAGATGTAACTGGACCGCATTTAGCGATTGAAACCATTGTTCGACAATTTAATACCTTTTTGGTCATCTAGGGCATTCTGTCGCCTTTCTAAGCACCCAGGAAGAGTATGGGCACCTAGTACGTGCCCACCTAATGCCTCATCGTCGCCAATAATCGTACGGGTGAAGCTAATCTGGTGCCCCTTGAGCTCATCTCGTGGCCTCTCAGCTGGTCTTGGCCCCTTGAGCTGATTACTTGCCTTCTAAGCTGATCTGGTGCCCCTGAGTCAAATCAGATCGAGTGCACCACTGAGCAAATGATTGTGCCTCCTGAACCAATATAATGCCTTCTGAGTTAGTCTTATGCCTCCGAGCTTGCTTGGTGCACTAATAGCTGATTTAGTGCCCCTTGAGCTGATTCGGGCCCCCGAGCTGATCTCATTTCTCCCCAAGGTGATCTACTGTCTCCTAAGTCAATATGGTGCCTCTTCAGCTGATTAGGTGCTCCCTCAGCTGATTATTGATGTCTCCTTAGATGGTCTGGTTCCCCCTGAGTTGGTTTGGTGGGCCCTGAGCCTATCTTGTGTCAACTGAGCTGTTATGTTGCTCCCTGAGCTGATTTACTCCCCTGCCATAGTCTGAGGGGCTGGGAGCTGGTCTTGGCCCCCGAGTGGATCGATCTGGTGCCATCTGAGCTGCACTAATGCCTCTGAGTCGATCTGGTGCTTCCTGAGTCCATCTAATGCCCTCTGAGCTAGTCTGGTGCCCTGTAACCTGACCTGGGCCTCCTTACGTGATTTCATGAGCAGCTCTAAAGCCCTGAGCTGAGCTGGGCCCACAGAGGCTGATGAGGGCCCCTGAGATTGTATGGGGCTCCTGAGCTGATTAAGTGCCTCCTTACTTGATCTGGTATTCCCGAGCTGGTCGGGGACCACTGATCGCACTGTTTGTACCCGAAGCTGATCTGGTGCCCTATGGGCATCTGGTGTCCCCTGAGCAGCTCTGGGGCTTTTGAACTGATTGGGCCCCGAGCTGATTAGGCATCACTGAGCTGATTTAGTAGCCCTGACTTGATCTTACCCCCTGACCTGACTTGAGGTTCCTGAACTGATTTGGGGCCCCAAGAGCTGATCTGGGGCCCAAGAGCGGATCTGGGTTCTGAGGGCACCCTGAGCTGGTCTGGGCTTGGAGCTTGTGAGAGCCCCTAATGTTGACTTGAGGCCCCCTGAGGTGATCTGGCGCTTTAAACTGTTCTGGGGCTTCTTGAACTGGTTTAAGGCCCTATGATCCTAGCTGTGGTCCATTGAGCTAGTCTGATGACCCCATCTCTAGGGCCAATGAGCTAGTCTAGTCCCTGGGTGAAGCATGAGCTGCTCTGGGGCCCTGATATACATCAGGGGCCCCTGAGGTGGTCTTGAATAGACAGATAATAAGAACACAAGGCCAACTCCCATCATCTCGAGGCGGGGTCACTGAGCTAGTCTAGTCCCTGGAGGCATAGCTGGGGGGATGGGGGAAGCTGCTCTGTGAGGCCTCTGATCCACACTTGGGGGCCCCAGAGCTGGTCTTGAATAGATGGGGAATAAGAACACGATGGAAAATCCCATTGTAAAACGGAGCTAACGAGGAATGAGGAATCTCTAAAACGGCTTGTGGTGCCTAGGCACCCCTGGTTATATAAATTGTTTATTATACTGGTTGGTTCTGGGAAGGGATGATAAAAAGGCATGCGCCCCTCAGCTCAGATCACATTTTCCTAAACCAGGATATCTACTAATTAATCTAGATGAAGAACTAGTTTTCACAATTTTCAGCCCTGTTCCACCATCCCCATCCAAAGCACCAGCCTGCTCACCTTTTCTTTACTCTTAACTGGGACCGATCCTTGCGAATATGGAACTTAATAAACGCGTTCAAAATGTATCTCCCTAATTATTCCGCCAGCACAAATTCTAAGCTTCCAAAGTCACTATGCCACTCCTTGTCCCACGGTGATTGTGGAAGGCAAGAAACTTAATCCGCGTTCGTTCAGGGCTCATTCGTCATGACAAAACCAGTGGGCATAAAAATGAATTTTCGACTCCAATATGCCTTAACTTGCACAGGGTAACATATATCACATGCCCCGCTGATTTCTCTGATGTTAAGTACTTGCATGAGTTGGCTGATTTGCCCCTTAAATCTATCCAAAACAGTTGTTTTTGGCTACTTTCATGACATTTTGGTGATATTTTTTATTTTAATCGAGTTTCCCTTCCCCGCCAATGATTTATTTGTATTTTTATTGAACCAAAGATGCCCAAAAATGATATAAACAAAGATATGGTAAGTTTTTTAGGCTACGTTAAAAGTGCCCTTTTTCCCGGGGTGCCATCAAATTTGGTGTACCCCCATACCAAAGCTCTGGCTGCGCCCCTGCAGGCCAGGCATCAGCCTTATCTTCATTTTGGTCCATGGACTAAACATTTCGCCTGTAAGATGTTGCAGCTGACTCCGGATGAAATTTTTGGTCTTTTATACCATAAAAAATTAAACCACAAAAGACACTGTTTTTTTTTGTTCCGATGAAGGCTAAAGATGGTTTCTCTTTTGGAAATCATCTTCCTGTTCGTTCCACTTATCGATGTTTTAGGTGAGGAGGGGGAGTTTTGTTACAGGGACAAATTGATACAACGTCGATAGCTCCCGAACCATGAAACTATATGCCTTTGGGCTCTGGCCATGATTAGCTGATACCGGAAGCCAGCAACAGTCCCTTAAGCTGCGGACAAAGTGCATTTTTCGGTCGAAAATAAATTATCAGCGATGTTATGGTTGCAGAATTTACACATGCATCAATTGCTGTAGCAGGGTTATTATGTGATTGTAAGAAAGTCATGGTATCGATGTTTCAGATGGTAACTTTAGATTCGCTGAGGAATTGACAGTATCGCCGTCATACTGGTTTTATGAAATGCACTTCTGGCAAGATATGGTTGGGGCACGTTGTGATTGGCTGTATCAACTTACCCCGCGCTGTATCAACCTGCCCCAGCGGTATTTCACGTGAGCATCGCTAATTAAAAATGTTTAAATATATGTATGCAACTGTGTTTAATTTATATTTTACCAATGTTATCACAAATTTTGATTCCGTAAAGCTATCGAAACGAGCTATTGCATGCTGACAAATATATCGTCAGTTTTACCGACACTTCCACCAGCTTTACGTAAGTAATTTAAGAACACTCGAATCCATCCAAAAGAGATTCAACCAATTGAAAGCTCCAATAATATCTAATAATTGGTGGCTATGAATTAATTTCGTTATGCTTTACCTACATCTTACATCCAATTTCCAAACACCATCATTTCCTTTTGTTAGATGGTGCGGACAATATATGTCCGAAAGACAACCCGACGAGCCCCTCCGGTCGGCGTTTTAGACTCCGCTACGGAGCAGGTCCGGATCGGTCCCTCGATATTGAGAGTAGCAGACGATTATGGGATTCAATTTATGACACTCTGGCTACACTCCATGCTGACGGTCAAGATGGCTACGAGACGTTGGGACATAATCGAACATCGCGAGTATTTTTTTTAGATGAGATGGACCCTCAACTGGCAGAATACCTTCCGCATGCGTGCAAAATAAACCATGGATTGTCGACAGTCGCAAGTCGAAAATTGGTGCATCAATTCACTGCAAAGAACAAGCTGAGAATGCCTGACACCATTTTTTTATTTAACACGCGCATTGACGGGGGTCTGAGCCACCTTCGCTTTGACGGGGGTACCCGCCCCCCTAAGATCTCGAGAACCACGGTAGGTATCAAAAAACGGTAAGCAGTGTTGGGTAGCCCATCCACTTTTCCATCGAAAATATTTGGACCATTTTTTCAGGTCACATTTAAGGTCACGAAAGGTCAAAACATGCCGTCATAGGGATAACATGTAAATTAATGTTTTCGGCCATTACATCTGAACAAGTCAAGATAGAGCAAAACTACTTAAACAATATGAATCCTCGCAGCAAGCCGAATCAAATGATATATAATTTGACCTTGCTAGGTCAAATCAAGGATTTGACCTGACCTGAGGTCAGGTCAGGGTTAAATTATATAACTGCATATCATTAGAACCGCAAAGCCAAGGCGAGTCTAATACAGCTAAAATAAATGCTCTATCACCATCATCCGTGACTGAGTTATTCAGTAAAAAATATTTTCCCCATGTATTTCCAATGGAGAGGTCATGCCTCGTACCTGACCTTAGGTCATCGATATCAAAAATACCGGAACATATTTTAGGGAACTAGGTGGGCCCATTATGTGATATGAGTTTCAATCGGATAAGTTCACCCTGCTCCGACGTATGCTATCTTAAACTTTTTTGAGGTCAGGTCACTTGACCTGTACTGGTGACCTGACCTGAGATGACCTAAACTTAGAATTTTCACAAAAGGTGTAAGAATGATGAGGAAAAGGTATGCAAAGTACGGCGGCGCTACGCGCCCGTTGTTTCTCCTATCTCCGAAAACCCGAGGGGGCGGGTACCCGCCCCCCGTCAATGCGCGTGTTAATTGATTACAAATTAATTTCATTTCATTCGATAAATAAAAATTGAATCATGTACTGATGCCGAAAGAGTCGGAAGTTACGTCTGTGACTTAAGTTCCGCTTGGTTGCAATATAAGGAATAAATATTGATGATGTTTCGCACATGTTTTGTGGTTAGTTTATAAGACAATATTCGTGCATAACAACTTGCCCCGTGACCAGTAACAACTTACCCCGTAGTGGCGACATGTTGAAAAGTTTGACCTCGGTTCAAGTTTTCACTTAATATAGGTTTTCTGGTAACCGGAAAGAAAATATCTGGTAACATCAGATAAAAAATGAATAAGCTATCGAACGACATTCGCTTTATACATATAGTAGTGATATTTCGGAAGTTGCAGCTCACCCTGAGGAAACTGTATCATCCCATCCTCACCTATAGTTCTTTACGGCACTGCGTGCTGGCATTTTAATGACAGTTTGCTAAAATGCAAATGAAGCTAGATTTAGGTAAAAAATGAGTCATTGTAAAGATATTAGGCAAGCTGTTGACATCCAATTAAGAATTTATTCAAACACTCATCTCCTGTCCTAATCAAATTGTCGCCGACGGTCGGCGACGGTCGGCGTCAGTTGCAGATAGTTGCAGTGGTAATTCTGGAATTTTGGCCGGCAGAGGGAAGGTTCAACTTTGGTAGCAATCTGGCAGCTCAAGTTGCGACGAACTGTTGCTTACCAACAATCAAAACTTAACTGGCATCAAGAACTATTAAAGAAACAGTTCAGGAGAGAAAGGTAATCATGTCCAGTTTTCATATATTTTTCACCATGAATTCTAATTTAAATCAATATTCTAAAACACATATTATATTTATTGACTAAAAACAACAACAAATAACACGGATATCGGCTTCTGACACAGACCGTCGGCGTCAGGAGTTGGACATTGTTCAACTTTTGCTGCGGCGCGTTGCGGCAGTGCATTTCGTGTCCTGACCAAAAATCCCCGTCGTTGCGGCAGATCGACGGCGTGCGATGCCTTGCGACGCGTTGCGTCTTGGTTAGGACACCGGGTCAGTGCAACCAGCATGTAGGTAGGTATTTGCGAAGAGTTGTCATCTTAAGATTTAAGTAAAATTTAGATAACGCATCAGGTGGCGCGCGCTATTGTCTTACGCTCGCCACTCGAAATTATTAATCCTATGTAAAAGCGTCAGGCATCAGGATACATATTTTCAATACACGAGAAGCAAATCATTGAGCGGAATAGATATGAACAGTTTATGAATGGGTTTCACCTTCAGATATGAGCTTTCTTGGGGTGGTCAATATGTGACGTCACGAACGCGTCATTTGCATGCTTTTGCATAGATTTGCATAGATTTGGCAGGACAATTTTCAACAATGAAGCTTTATACAAATGTCACCGCCATAAAACACGAGCTTAACACACGAGCCCAAGGGCAATAAGACAGGAGTTGAGCGTGGCTGGCAGCCTAATGCTTCGGGGTCAGAGGATCGTCGTTCCCAGCTCTGTGCGTGGTCAGCTGCTTGAACTGGCGCACGCCGGACACCAAGGAGTGGTGCGAACAAAGCAGAGGCTTAGGGATCAGTACTGGTGGCCGGCCATGGATACGGAAGTGGAGAGGTTAGTGAAAAACTGCGTGATCTGCGCATGTCACGGCAAGAGTGCCGTGCCTCCTAAACTGCCTCTGCAGCCCATCCCACTTTCTGACGCGCCATGGAAGAAGGCGCAAGTGGACATAATTGGTCCGCTCCAAGGGGACGGAGCCCACAGGTTTGGAATTGTGATGGTCGATTTGTACAGTAGGTGGCCAGAAGTAGGGTTCGCGTCTCATGTGACGTCTGACGCCGTTATTCAGTGTCTGCAGGGAGTCTTCTCCCGTGAGGAGAACGTCGAGGAGCTGGTGACAGACAATGGGAGCCAGTTCTGTTCACGGGAGTTTCACTCATTCCTTCGGTCTGTCGGGGTAGTAGGGTGTGAGTCACGTGAGTCTACGGTTCATATCCCCAGTTCTCCCTATTCACCACAGACATGCGGTATGGTCGAGCGGTTAAACCGTACCGTCAAGGAGGCGATGCGCAGCGCAAGGCTAGCAGGCCAGTCTTTAGAGACGTACATGAGGACCTTCCTTCAGGAATATCGCGCTACGCCGCATCCCGCCACGGGCGTGTCGCCATTTCAGGCGCTGCACGGCCGAGAAATGAGAACAGCCCTGAACGCGTTACCCGGTAAAGCGGCAGACGACGACACGCTGCGGGAAAAGGTCAGTAAATACCAGGTGCACTATGCTGCCCAGTACGACCGCGGAGTGCGGAGACTTCCAGTGTCGAAGGCAGGTGAGTTCGTAAAGAGTTCGAGCGCCGGGGGTCAAAGGTCGGGTCTATGGGGACCCGAAACGGGTTGAACGGCAGACTGGACCCGTTAGTTTTTCACATTTATTTCACACAATCAGTGAACAATGTATACAGTACACACGAATATGGCTGAAACATTACTTGAACAGCCCTTACCTATGTTGTTGTATTTTTAACTCATCACTAACACGGCGAGCCACGAAACCATTCAGGTGTGTGTGTGCGTTGTGAGTATGTGTACTCTATGTAGCATGTGAATTCAGGGTAAATGTTCAGAAATTAACAGAATGTGTAGAAATGTTAAGAAGGCTGGTTACGGACTTCTACATAGTCAACGATTTGGCCGAGCCCACTCCATTTTCTATCAAATGTTTCTAGTGTGTTTTTCATACAATTAATAGTTAGCTCTTTTTTGCCTCACATTTTAAAATGTCCATAAAATGGGCCAGCTCAGGCCTAACGCCATTGTTGCGCGCTTTATAGATGACTGATTTGCATATCGTTACGAGTAATTTTGAATCAGATCTAATTGTCCTAAGAAAAACCAGGACTGTTGATTTATTGGAAGCGTTGTTTGAAAGTAATTTTTAAGCTTGTTTTGTATATCGCGAATAAACTGTTGAACAACTCCACAATTCCAAAACAGGTACGTTATTATTTCGATGCTATTTGAACAAAAGGTATAAGAATAAGTTGTAGATAGGCCTATTGTATACAAGAAACGGTTAGTGGTTATGATTCTATTTGTTATTCGATAATGAAGATATAGAAAATAAGATCCTTTGGTGGTAACTTTTAGCTCTAAGAGGGTTCCAGACTGATAGAATCCAATATCTCGTTCCCATTTTTGTTGAAGCTTGTTATTGCTACTGTTTGCATCCTTGAATGTTACAAGTTGTTTATAGCAGTAGCGATTTACATTTTGTTTGTGTGTAGAAATCTTTAATCTTTGTGGGATGTTTGGTCTTTCGAAGGGAATCTGAATGTCATGGTTTCTCACCACATTTGGTAGGCTTCTTATTAACGCCTCATAACACAAAAATGTCATAGAAATTTGGTATTGAAGTTCGATGTCTTCTCGAGTGAGTATATTACCATTTTCGGGATTAATTAAATCTCCTATAAATCTAAGCCTTTGTTGTCCCATTCTTGAACACACGATGTTTTATATCTAGTCATATCAGAATACCATATTGGTTCCGTAAGTATTTCCTCCAGCACCGGTTGATACGCATGATTGAAATTGATTAACGACTGTAGCACATCTGCCCAAAACTGGTTTTTTACCTTGCCCTGAATTTGTCGAATTTTTTTCTTCCCGTACATTAACATTTTTGCCGGTTCTGGTATCTCCAGTTCCGCAATTCTAACCCAGTCTGCGGACTTCTATCATTTGTAGGCCTTTGGCTCCATAGTGCTGAATAATTTTTGAACGCTTAACTTGATCAGGCTTGCCATTCCAAAGAAACTTAAACAGCATTGGGTAGCGCTGTTAAGAGATGGAGTAGTGCTAGTGCTGTTAAGCTTCGAAAGGAGTAGTGCTTTTATCACGGTAATTCTTCCAAGCAGTGTTATATGGCGTCTCTTCCATTGGGTGATTTCTTTCTCTAAAGCTGGCAACTTTTTATCTAGGTTGAGTTCGTTGATGTTACAATTAGTTCGAGTGTATATAATGCCGAGGATTTTTATCTGATCTACCCATTTGAAACTATATTGCTGAGTTAGGTCTTTTTGTTCCATTGATCCAATTGGCATACAACAAGTTTTCTCCCAATTTAGCTTCAATCCAGAATACTTTGAGAATTCAGAAAGTTCACCAATTGCGCCTCCAATAGACTTATCTGATCCATCTCGGAGGAGAATTGTGTCATCAGCAAATTGACTCATTCTTATTTCCAAATCGGGTGCAAGCTTAATACCTGACATATTTTTTTATTGTTTAATTTGATTACCTAATACAATGACAGCCAGGATGAATAAGTACCCAGAAGCAGGGTCACCTTGGCGAATTCCACGGTGCAAACATATTTTTTCACCTAAGAAACCATTCATTAAAACGCGAGCGTAGTTAGAGGAATTTAGGTATTGCGTTTGTATGAGTTTGATGAACTCGGAGCCAAAGTTCAATTCTGTCAAAACGACTGTTAAAAAAGGCCAAGACACTGTCTCGAATGCAGCTTCAAAATCAGCCGCCATCAGGATCCCTCGTATGTTCCGTTTGTTGACGAGCTCCAAGACATCGTAAAGAAGGCGGCTATTCTCACCTATGGATCTATTACTCATGTATGCAGACTGAGATGGCGGTATAATTTTGTCCAATACTTGCTTGAGTCTGTTTGCAATTACGGTAGACAATATTTTAAAGTCAACATTAAGGAAAGAAATCGGGCGCCAACTCTTCAAAGAACATTCAGATTTTCCTGCCTTGGGAATCATTGTAATTATTCCCTCCCTATGAGTCATTAGGTTTGTTTCATGTGATACACTATGGTTGAAAGCTCTATGCAAAAACACTCCTAAATATTTCCAAAAGCATCGGAAAAATTCAACAGAGAACCCATTGCTACCTATGTTTTCCCTTTCTTCATTGATTTTAGCGCTAATGTTAATTCCTCTAGGCTTATTGGGTTCTCTAAACCATGTCTCTCTGTTTTACTTAACTTTGCTGTCAGGTTTTTACGAACGAAATTAATGTCTATTTCAGTTCCGTTACGTTTTGCGTATCTATTCTGAAGCGTTTGAGTGAAGAGGGATGAGATGGCGTCTGACTTAGTTATTTTGATTTCCCCATCCTGAATATACTTAACTGATTTCCTAATCCTATTACGTTTTTCTAGAGAAAGAAAATATTTAGTACTCTTTTCACCTTCATGCCACCGCGCTCGAGACCGTACGACTAACCCTTCTATGTATGGTTTTCGGTGTTCTTCGAGTTCAAATTGGGCTTTCCTCAGTGTCTCAAAGTTTGCAGGGGAATTAATTTTTATGATATTTTCATGCGCTATATCTACTTTTTTCTGTAGTTCTGTTTCTAACATGCGGTTTCTACGCGCCTTCCTCTTACAATATCGGACAGTCTCTCCGACTGGACCCGTTAGTTACAGGTTAATAGACGGGCAGCGTGTGCATGCCCGAAGGCTTGTCTCAGCCGGAAGGGGAGTCCTACCTGCAGACGACTCCAGCCTCAACCCCGCGATCCTGATGGGATCTCCCACAGTGGGGGAGCCGGATACTCCAGTATCTCAGGTACCAGAACCCAGTGCTCCGGTACATCCTCGGACTCCTCAGGTACCAGAGCCTACCACGCTCCCACTTCAAAGCCCTGAGTCTACGGCTCGTAGAAGTGCGCGCGTGCGTCGTGCGCCAAGGCGTTACTCGCCTGACTAGGGGTTTAGTTTTCTAGTGGGGGAGTGTGTTGTGTTCCTCTATTGGCAGCGTATTTCCATTCGTCGGGGTTTCCAGCGATACTGTTGGTAGGGTGTGAGTCACGTGACTTAGCAACGAAAAGAAAGTGTAGTTTTGCTGGTCACGTGTCTGGTGCTCTGGCGGCCAGTCAGCTCTTGATAGTATGGGGAAAACATTGCTGGCCGGTTTTTTATTTCTGACATGAATGAGAGAGAGAGGAGACTATTCGAACGGACAATTTCCGGTGTGTCTGCGGGAGTTTTGAGCAGTGACACTAAGGATTGATTATCGAGTTCTACGGGTGTTACCGGCGGATGCAACACCCCCTAAGCTGCTCCATCGACTTTTTAGGATTGTCTCACGACGTTGAGCCTGTACTGTATTAACAGGTTGACTTCATCTGTAAATGGGCATTACGTCCACTGATGATTTTAACGCAATAAACAAATTACTTTTTACATTTCTTGCCAATTAATTGCCACTTCAATTTCTGGATCATGTAAAAAAGTACTCTATGTGTTCAACTGTTTCCAGAGAACAGCTTACATCACCGGCTTGCGCCAATCATGAAAAACGGCTTCAACACCTCCAAACCTCTCCCTCTCTAGAAATACCAGCCTTGAGAGAAGTGGCGGATCTAGCCGGTTGGTTTGGGGGGCCGGTAAGCCAACATCAAAACATCAAAATAAAAAACCAAAACGTGCAAAAAGAGTGAAAAATTTTGCCACGTTTTAATAAGAACGTAAAGTTTGGGGGTAAACCCAAGTCGGAAAAAAAAAACGCGTCACGGGGTGAACGATGTGGCCACAAGATGTTTGTTTTTGCTATCCAATGGTCCAATGTTTAACCTGAAGTTTACTGGTTCTGTGTGAAGCTCAGACGTTAAGCACCTAAACCTCGATTATAATTAAAAATGTGTTGAGGCGAGAAGGAGGTCGACAGCTTTGGGGAACATAGTTTTCCCGGAGTTTTTCCGTTTTAGGGGGCACAAATGTCTTTTTTTGCTCCCCCTAGATCTGCCACTGCTTGAGATTCTGAACTTCCGCTCTGGTTCCAGTGTCACCATGAGATTCATGCATCTCGCGTCTCTCGCTGCGCATGGACCAGCTTCACGCGAGGTCTGCCCGTGACCCGGTTATGAAACCGGTCAAGGACGTACTGGGCACCTGCCCGACCGCCCCCGGACACCACGCCTGGTCGGTTGGTGTATCCCACCGCGTTACAGGTGCGGCAGAACCAGGAGAGAGAGAGAGAGAGAGAGAGAGAGAGAGAGAGAGAGAGAGAGGAGAGAGAGAGACCAGCACTCGCCACGCAGTGTTCCTGTCGTAATTGATCCACTTGACTTCTTGTTCGGCTGGCGTGGGCGGTGCGCGCGCCGCCCAACACGACGCTCCAATGCAAATTTACCAGCCTGCCAGCGATGTGCGCGCAACTGAGCGCGACATGAATGAGTAAATCTACCTGTTAAAGCTACAAATACATCTGATTGAGAGGTTAAGTGATGCATGCGGCTGGTGTAAGCGTATTAACCGTAGTGTATGTGTTTGAAAGAGTGTGTAGAGCACATGGAAACTTCAAAAACCATCGATGGAAGTATTTTTGTATAAATTTAAAACTTATTCATGTGTTTGCACATCTGCCGTGTGTATTTTTTGTGATTGTGGCTAGTGGTCAGTGGTTAGGCAAATTACGACACTGAACCCACAATCCATGTAGGATAGTATTCAAATATAGTATTCATATAGGATAGTATTCAAATATTGATAAGCATCCAATCGAGCAGTTATTCACTACCAAACAATCTATTTCATCTCGCCCAGTGTTGCAAACACTCCACAGGCCAGAAATCGCTTTGAGGAGCTTGTGGTTCTCAGTTGCCGTTTCCAAAAATACATAGATTTTGTGACTCATTTCTTTGATCAGATACACATTCAGCAGTTTGATTTATACTGAGCAATTTCACCGCTGGTGGGTCCGATTAGACCTCCCTTGGTTTTTCGCAAATGCTTCCGAATCAATTTAAGTAAGAGCCTCATCACTTTGCACACCTCTAGAGTGATTGATTCCACAACTTATGACCAAAATTGGCATCAGGGCAGGCCAGGTCAACAAGTATTGAAGATATTTTGAAACCCACGCAAGACGATTATAGTATTCCAAAATGAGGCTGACAAAACCAGGGTGTAACTCTGCGTCTAGAAGAGAAGAGCTAGATTAGGTTTCTAAACATTAGGCAAATTCTCTTGAAGGGACAAACCTGTCTGCTGGCAAGCATTTTGAGGTCAGATCAATAACAAGGTCACCAGAGGTCATGAAAAGTGACAGTTTTTGAAGTTTTTGGGTCTTTAACTTTTGGAAGAGATGAGTTACAGCAGTAAATTTGACATCATAGTGACGAGTATGACGCAAGGATTCAAATGATGTGCAACATTAGCCTGAAAAAGGTCTTTGTTTGATTTAATTTGGCCTTCGCCTGATGACAAGGGTGCGATGGTACCTTTCAAGGTCATGTTGCATATCATTCAAATGTTTGGGTCTAGATGAACTCATCGATGCCTTTGACTTTGTTCTATGTCTAATGGTTAGCGAGTTATAAAGGTAAACAACTAATAGTTATAAAGCTTATAAAGTGATAGGTTATAAAGCTAAAGTGGGTCAGAATTTGACTCATTTTAGCCCACTGAGGGGTCACGGGTCTACAGACATGGTTCAAGCTGGCTTTGAAAGTTGAAAACATTAAGACGCTTCCAGCGCCGTTTCAAATTTTTCCGTGTCAGCTCTGGTTCCCGATACCGTAGTGAGGGTCAGATCGGACCCCTCCCCTCGGTTTTTCATGAACTATTATGCACCGATTTAAACAAGACGTACGTCGCTTTGCTGGCCTTTAGGGTGATTAACTTAACAACTTACCACCAAAAACTAACATCAGGTCAGAACAGGTCAACAAGTTATGGCACCCTTTCTAAACCATGTAAGGCCACTTTGTTCTCCTAAAATGAGTCTGAAAAACAGGGGTCACCGAATTCTAGAAGAACTAGATTACGTTTTGAAAAAATCATTCAAAAGCACTTGAAATGAAAAATATACGCGCTTACCACTCTAGACCTGCGGCAACGCGTCCTGGTGTTTGCGGGTGTTTCAAATTGCCCAAAATTATTTTTCAATGGAGAAACTCGAGTAACGTAAGCAGAACAGTCATTCGATAACAGGTAACAAAATTGGGAAAAAACTATAAAATCACTAACCTTTGCGATGACAAGCTTCTTCATGTACCCCTTTTAACCCGCGCCCCACCGGGGTCCGGCGCCACCTTCGCTCCACCGGGGGCCATCGATGGCCCCCTTCTGACTCCGAACATGGTTAGCGCAAATCTGCGAAGTGAAGACGTAATTTTACCAAATACAGACTTACCTAACGAAAATAAGACAAAACCTCGCCCGATGATTATAAGTTAATTCTATTGCTGGTCCAAAATTGGCAATCCACAAAGATTCGGTTAAAAAATTACGCCCGTGGCTGTCTACTCCATCGTGCGAAGACGAAACAAAGCGCGTAGTTCCGGAAAATCCCGGCAAAACAGCCTCAGCATCAACTAATCACAACGCTGGAGATGAACGCTGGCCTACAACCAATCAAACATCCTGTTCTATCCGACCGGAATCCCACATCCCAGCCAGTACCATGACATTGCATGATGATTTCACACGCAGTCAGCTGTCAGCGCTTCTCGTTCGTGGATTAGACAGGACACGGTGTAGTCAAAGTGCGTAGGACTGGTTGCTGGAGTGGCGGTATGAAGTGCTTAGCCTTTTTATTTATTATTGTGGTGGTAGCATGCATAAGCGTCGCCACCGGCAAACAAGTGAGGGGGCTAGCCAAACTTCAACCTGACGCTGACAGCAAACTTTCCACGCTAGTACCAAAAACTTTCCGAAATTGGGCTCCTCTTTGCCTTCCGCAGCGGCTGATTGTACAAATTTCCGGTTTCCTCCCATTTTTAAATGTTATGGTTATGTGGATAAATTCATTCGATGGCCACGCGGGGTTGGAAGGGCACCCCTGACTTCCTATTAGATGGGGAGTGTGCTAAAAATATTGCGTCAAGTCAATATCAAGCTGTCAACAATTAGTTGTAAACAGTGATACAAGTCATTTTTTGTGGGTTGATGACTATCGCAAGTGGTCATTTTAGCCTCAAATCTGGCTTTTGTGGTGTTTATTTGGCTACTTTAGCGGAAATAAAATTTTGCCCCTCTTTGGCCCTTTTTCTAACTCGGTTTGACCTTTCCTGTCGAAAAAAACCTGGCAGTCCTGGGCAGCATCTATAATTTCTAGACATGGAATAACCAAAAATTAAGAAACATATTTTCAACACTAACGCGTCAAAGTTTTATCAAATCCCTCAAAATGGGATCTTAATCCCCTCATTGGCGGACGCAGGGGGGGGGCATTCTGGCCATGGCCACTCCAAAGCACTAAAGTGGGGTCAAACTATCTTTTGGCCCCCAAAGTCCGGATAAATTTTTGAAAAAGGTGCTTACACTAGGTCTGTCCAGCAAAAGATATTCGCTCCCCCATCCCTCCCCCAGGAGAGCAATCATGTACTCGGAGAGGTAGCTTATACTAGGTCTGTCGAGCACCCAAAATGCACGTCCCACCCCCCCACCCCAGGAGGAGAGGCAGACATGGGTTTTCCCCCAAAACTCGGGTCTGCGTCCGCCCCTGGATCCCCTGAAGACACTATATTGGTCAGCACAAGAAATGCCCCCCCACTGACTTTTCCTTAAAAAATGCCCTGTTGCCATGAGAAACAACCCACGCGAGTCAAAGATGTTAGACAGAGCCAACGTAATGTATGTACCAGTTCAATTGTCCATACGGAGATTGCAGGCTCCGTAACGTACATTACGTAGGCTTTACGCTAATATCTTTGTCTCGTCGACTCACCAACCATCTCCGCGAGTCATCAATCAAAAATCACCTGACATCCATCCATAACAGAACGCTCACTCGCAGCGACCTCACCAACAACACCAAAGTCATCCACACCAACGATGCACGCCGAATCGAGATGATGCGAAGCGATACACATACGCGACCATGCTCCACCCATCTGCAGCCAAAAGAATAACCGACTTGATAAGCTCGCACTATGGGGCACAAAACAGCAGGCTAGCCTCCAGTCCGAACCGACACGTCAAGTGGCTGCAGAAGGGGGAGCAAACGCACATGCTCACGCAAATGAAGGTGGGAGAGCTGGAATCCAGGTGAGGAGCGGGATGAAGTTAGGTTCACCGAAGATGGCTGTTAGGTAAATTTGTGAGTTACAATGTGTATGATTTGCGCTGTTGTGTTTTGAAAAGATGACTAATTGTGTATGCTCGAATCCGATTGATTTGTTGAACAGTGGTAGTTTTGTACAACCCCCACCCCTTCCGTGTCTTTCCGAGGAACTTTGTTTGATAAGTGCCAATGATTTGAAGTCGATTATCTTGCCAAGTGATTATGAATGATTGTATGTAGTTTGCCGTGACCCGTGTTTATACGCGTTTAATTAGCATAGCTTAAACGGAGGTGATTCTTTACATAAATAGCTCATGCCAAACTAGATTTTTCAAGTGCAATATTTGCACCCCGAGCTCATTTGAATTTTGAACAACTTGAAAATAGTTTGATTAAATAAACTGAAACCAGTTGGTGAAAAGAGACTTATTTATGAGTGTTGGACAACTTATTCATAATCCAAACCATTAAAACAAGAACCTAATTAATACTATCGTAAAAACTAGCAAAAGGTTATCAAAAACAGTTTCAGCAGTTCAGTTCGATAGGCGTTGCATCGAAGAAAATATAGTGCCAAAATATTATATATATATATATATATATGTATATATATATATATATATATATATATATATATATATATATATATATATATATATATATATATATATAGGTGAGGAGGGGGAGTTTTGTTACAGGGGCAAATTGATACAACGCCGATAGCTCCCGAACCATGACACTAGATGCCTTTGGGCTCTGGCCATGATTAGCTGATACCGGAAGCCAGCGACAGTCCCTTCAGCAGCTGAGTCGGTCAGCCGCCTACGGTGCTGCGGACAATGTGCGTTTTTTCGGTCGAAAGTACATTTTCAGCGTTGTTATGTTTGCAGAATTTACATCTGTATCAATTGCTGTAGCAGGGTCATTATGCCTTTGTAAGAAAGCCATGATATCGATATTTCAGATGATAACTTTAAATTCGCTGAGGAATTCACAGAATTGCTGTCATACTGGTTTTATGAAATTTACTTCTGGCAAAATATGTTTGGGGTACGTTGTTACTGGCTGTATCAACGTACCCCGCGCTGTATCAATCTATTCCACGGTATTCCACGTTAACATAGCTAATTAATAATGTTTAAAAGTGGGTATGTAACTGTGTTTAATTTATTTTTACCAGTGTTGTCACAAATTCTGATTCCGTAAATCTATCGAAATGGGCTATTGCATGCTGGCAAATACATCGCCAGTTTTACCGACACTTCCACCAGCCTTAGGTACGTAAATGATTTAAGAACATTCGAATCCATCCTAAAGAGATTCAACCGCTGAGAAGCTCCAATAATATTGAATAATTCATGGTTATGAATTAATTTCTTTGTGCTTTACCTACATCTTACATCCAATTTCCTAACACCATCCTTTCCTTTTGTTAGATGGTGCGGACATATGTCCGAAAGACAACCCGACGAGCCCCTCCGGTCGGCGTTTTAGACACCGCTACGGAGCAGGTCCGGATCGGTACCTCGATAATGAGAGCAGCAGAGGATTACAGGATTCAATTTATGACACTCCGGTGGCACTTTCATGCTGACGGTCAAAATGACTACGAGATGTTTGGATATAATCGAACTGCGGAAGATTTTTTCAGATGAGATGGAGCCTCAACTGGCAGAATACCTTCCGCATGCGTGCAAAATAAACCATGGATTGTCGACAGTCGCAACTAGAAAATTGGCGCATCAGTTCGCTGCAAAGAACGAACTGAGAATGCCTGACACCCATTTGTTTTTAATTCAATTGATTAAAAATCAATTTCATGTCATTCAATAAATAAAAATATGTACTGATGCGCGAAAAAGTCGGAAGTTCTTTTGCTACTTTAGCGCTGCTCACTCACAATGTAAGGACTAAATACTTCTGACGTTTCGCACATGTTTTTGGCTATTTTATAAGAAAATACTTGTGCATATCAACTTGCCCCGTGACCAGTAACAACTTGCCCCGTAGTGGGGACATATTGAAAATTTTGACTTGGGTTCAAGTTTTCCAATTGATTTAGGGTTTTCTTGACAACGGAATGAAAATAATGGGTAAAATCCGATAAAGGAATGAATAAGTTATCGAACGACACTCGCTTTATACATATCGTAGTGACAGTTTGGAAGGTGCAGCTTGTCCCGTGAAAACTGTATCATATGACCCCATCCTCACCTGCGGTGATTTTGACATGCTACACACGCATATCGTATACATTTGCGTTCAATGCATATCATATTCGTTGATCTTATCATAAAGCGTATTTGATGCTTTTAACCTGAATTGTCGGTTGAAATAAACTAGATTGTGAACGTGAACTATCCTGCAGGTTAGTTGTTATTTATCTCAAACTTCGGCTATCTCCGCTGCAATCTAAGGCTGGCGGTGCTGGTCCGTGCAGCTAATTACTGTTTTAATGGAAAGCCCGAGATCTGAGCCTCGGTTATCTGGAAATTCCGGTTGGCAGCATTCTGTATTCTGCTGGGGTTCGAAAGCAGTGCTGTTTTTTGTGTTATACACCCACGGTGCCGATGGATGATAAGTATCTTGCAAGTCGCCAGTCTTCTGTTTGTCAACCGGGCAGGGAAGTATACACAATAATAGCGTTTTTTTGGTTGGGTGTTTTTGTAAGAACATTTTCAAACTGTTTGGCCCCACATCTGGTTAGAAGCATTTTTAGCGGCTGGTTACGAATATTGGCTAGAAATAGAAAAACAAATATTTCACGCGCGCCCGGCTGGTGAAAGTTTCCGTTTTTTTAAATTTCGTACAGTTTCGGACTTGATTTTCCAGCTGGCGATATACGGCCCAATAATTGCTGTTTTCAACAAACTGATAATGCTGCATCGAATGGTGGCAAATACAACGTGTTTTCTGCTTTCAGTGGCTTGTAATATTTTTAAAAGCTCCCCAATTAGGGATAGTTCCATTAGTCAACCATAGATCCTCAACCATGCTCACCTAAATCACTCGGCTCACAGGAAATACTGGTATAAAAGCGCACTTACTCAAAGACTCACAACTAACCAACTCACACCTCTCCCTAACACTCTATCTGTTCCATTTCCCTTCTCTCTTCCTCTATGCGGCGGCTACCCAGCCGGAGAAGGTGCTGCAACCTCACCTCCCGGTTGCAGATTAAAGACCCGTGGCATCACGTCATGGTGCTTGCGGGTATTTCTAATTACCCAAAAATATTATTTTTCAATGGAGGAACTCGAGTAACGTAAACAAAACGGACATTGGATAACAGGGAACCAAAAAACATTTATATTTGCTCTGGCAAGCTTCTTCGCCTAACCTTTTCAATCATACATGTGCCCCAGGCTCGGCATCTCTGCCGTAGTAATCCCCTTCCCTCGCAAGTTTTGCTACACTCCGCGACCCATTCCTTGAAATAAGCTTCGCCCCTTTGTTCTGCGACATTAAAGTAAACACCCCCCTGCAAAATTCCACACATACTTTAGAGGCGGGCAAAGGTGCCTTGCACAGAACGCCTTATAAAAAGCCCTTAATTAACTAACTAACAGCAGTGAGATTTGATAAGAGTTGTGCTTAAACGCGTTGTTAGCCCTGCATTTTTAGTCTAAGATATTGCGTAGCCAGCTTCCCTGGTAAACGGAAGTCATGTATTATACGGCCCCACCAGTTTTTTTAGGGAGAGTCAGTGCTAAGCTTAGCGGAGCTATTAAGCAAGTTAGGTATGTGAAGCTGTAAGAAATATAATTGCTATGATTACTGCATTTTTTGGCAGTTTTCAGTTTTAGTTCATCAGTAGCCCTTCTATTAAGTTCTGAGTACGTAATAATAATTTACTATTCTAGTTGTTTCCAGCATATAGGCTCGCAAATACTCATGCTAAAAGATTATCAGGCAGTGGCGTGGATTTCCGAACATCATTGGGGGTGCCCAAATTTGTAAGAATACCAATAACCATCATACAAAAACCTATGGCATGATATTGTCTTTCTTTTTGCCCTGACACAGGACCGCTGAAGGAAATAAAAATAGTTTAAAGTCCTGAAAATGATAAACAATAAAATCAAAAGGAATTTTTAACACTAACTCGACGTTTCATTGGGGGTGCCCGGGCATCCCCAAAGAGATATAATTTCACCCCCCTGCTATCAGGAACAAGCGCGTGTTTCAGATATAACCCCTGGTGCGTTTCAACCCGTCACTTAGTGATCCGCTCATTGAGAGGACAGCCGAGCTCCGCTCTGGAGCAGCGGTGATTGATACAAGCAGTGGTCACTGAGACTGACGCCCGTAGGGAAATGCTTAACCCATCACCGCCTGGGAGGTTTGATCGCACCTCCTCCTTAGTTTTTCGTTAGCGATTCGGAGCCGATTCAAATGAGACGCGCTTCGCTTAGTAGAGCTCTAGGTTGATCGATTTGATGAAATATGAGCAATAATCGCCATCAGGTCGGGTCAACGATTTATGCCGACATTTCTACACTCACGTGAGGCGATTATGTTCTTCTAAAATAAGGCCGACAAAACCAGTGAGTAACTCGGCTTCCTGAAAAGGTAGATCAAGATTCTAAACATCATTCGAAAGCTCTTGAAGTAAGAAATGTGTATGGAGTCATCAATTTTGAGGTCAGGTCAATGCCAAGGTCCAAGGGTGTACTTTTCCCAAAATCTTTGGGGGTGCTCAGTCGGTGGGGGTGGCACCCCATAGGGGCAGCGGCGTTGGGGGCGGCACCCCTTCATTGCACTAAATCTGTTATTCATCGCTTTTTTGTGCCTTTTATAGCACAGGAAACATTCTATTTTAATGTTGGACAGGTATTCTACAGCTCTTTTCATACATCTTTGCTTTTTAGGCGAAATCTCAAAGCTTCATACACGCCTTAAAAGAATAAAAAATGAGTTGTAAGTATATCCACGATTTAAGTATATTAGTTTTGCTGGATTAAATTTTACCTTCAGAATGTCAGGGTGGATCGCTCGATCTTGGTGTTATCGACGCACCAATTGCCAGGGTCACACGGCGTCACCAACTCTTTCCCTATTGGAAGGGTTTCTCTGGAGCCAGCTTGCTCCTTGTTCAGGGAAGCCGCCGGGCCTTGAACCCGGGTCGGTTGAATGGAAGCCAGCTACGCTGACCACTCCACAACCGCGCCCCCGGAATGGCAGAGTGGATGGATATTGAAATGAAAGCAAATAATTTATCACTAGGTGAAAAGAGAGCAAAAACACTGATAGCGCTCCAAACAACGCGTGTATTGTTCTGTAAATATTAGCACGTGCCCCGCTGGGGGGGCGAAATTAACCCCCTCCTGGTTTTCCCCAGATAACTAAAAAACGAAGTGATGCAAATCAACGAAACTTACAGTTCCTTATCTCTCATTTATTTTGCGCATATGACCACATTTTTTGGTCAGGCCATGTCAGGTCAAGGATCTATCCAAGGTGAAGCGACCCGACCTCAAAACCTAAAATCACGAGTTTGAAGCGGCGCCTAAGGAACATCAGTCAACCGATCAGTTTTAAACTTTTAAAATATGATGAGGTCATTAGGGTCTACAAATTTGCTATCTCGCAACTTTTTTATTGTTGACCTAAGGTCGGGTCAATTTTTTGGTCACCCCATTATAAATATATGGTGAAAAATAAAAAGGGCTCGTTTTCAGTAAATAATGGATAGATAAAGCTGAAAATGCCGCCCCGGTAGCTCAGTTGGTAGAGCGTTGGGCTCCGGCCCGCTGCTCAGAAGCATGCAGTGGCAGTGCATGTCCAGGCTTGGGATCGGTTCCCCTGAGACGCTCCGGCGCTCAATAGTTTACCCGACGTACAGGTCGGCTGGCAACTGATTGGTGAGAGGGTGGCCTGAGCGGGGCGGCCGTCCCTGTGCTTTGTGGGACGTTAAACTTTGGCTTCTAAATCAACCCTTCATTGTGGGAGTTGCTCGTTCGGGTGATGGGGTCGGGGTCTCCGTGACAAGTCCCCTGATGACTTTAGTGAGACTCCGACTCTAACAGTCGAACTGAGAATGGACAAAATTTATTTAAAAAATCATCAAATCATGTATTCATACCACGATATTGGCCATAAGTTGAGTTTTTGACCATCTGACCTTTTAAAGGTCATGTTAGGTCACAGGAGCGTACCGCGATTGTTTTGTCAAATAACTTCTCACTGAATTGAGATAAAGCTCCTATTTTGCTTGATTTGTGCTTATATTGTCAGGTAGAGTCGATTGATATGCAACATGACCATGCCAGGGCACCCTGTGACTTTGACCTAGCTCGATGTCAGGCCATTTTCACAATTTGACCTATCAAGGTCAACTTATACATCATTAAATTTGCCAAGACGAGAGGAATCCAATGATACATAAACATTTGATATAGCTCCACTAAGTAAGAATTTAGAGGGAAACCTACACTGCCCTGTTGTAAGTAACTTTCTTTGACCTGTGCTGACCTCAAATTTGACCTGACATAAAAATGCTACGCATAATTTAGCTACGTCTCGTCAAGAGCTTTCGAACACCGTCCGTGATTTTCCTTTAGTTTTCCTGGGAAATGGGATACGGAGGGGGCGAAATTCGTCCCCAGCGAGGCGCGTCGTGCCAGGGACCCCAGCGGGGTCCGTGTCAACACATATGGCAGCTCCACTGTACCAATACATGCTCTTTATTTTTGCCCTAACGCTCTTTATTTTTTACCCCTAACACACAGCGGTGGTAAGAATCAGTGCTGCAGTGATGAGCCCAGGGCGGAAGTTATGGACTAAGAACGGCACAAATTAGGATGGAAGTGATAAGCTAGGGGCGACAGTGACTGGCCGGGGCGGCAAGAAACAGGACAAAGTCATAAGTCGAAGGCGGCCGTGATGAGCCAGGGACAATTGCTATGAACTCGAAGCGGTGCGAATCAGCGTGGAAGTGATAAGGCGATGGCGGAAGAGATGACTCGGGGGCGGCAGTTATGAACTAGGGGCGGCATTAATTAGCCGCGAGCGGCATGAAACAAGGCGAAGGGAAAAACCGAGGACGGGAATGGTGAAGCGTAGGTAGTAGTTATAAAATACGGGTGACAAGAATCAGGGCAGAAGAGATAAGCTGGGGCAGGGGCGGCGGATTCCGGAGAGCAGGGTGTGCAGTTGTATACCCTGAAAAGAATGAGGACGTGCAAAAGTATATTTTTGCACACCCTGTTTTGGCTTGGTCGGTGAAGCGCCCAGGATTTGGGCGGCGGCCCCGGCCGGTCAAGAAAAATCAGGCCTAAACACCATCTACCTGAAGGGATAGGACCCTCTATGCAAAATAAAAACAGTGTCACTTATTAATGGTACCCCTGACATCAAAGCCGTCCGATGGAGAGCAAATAGACACTAGTGATGAGCTGGGTGCTGTTTGAATCAGGACGGCAGTGATAAGTCAGTGCTGGCACAAATCGGGGTGGCAGTGATAGGCAGGAGGCGGAAGTGATGAACCTTGGCGGCATAAATCAGGGTGGTAGTGATTAACTGGGGACAACATAAATCACAGCGGTAAGACGGAGGCAGCATGAATCAGGGCAGCAATGCTGAGCCGGGGGCGGCACATGTATTGGGGGTGCTCAAATTATGAATAGGGGTGCTCGTATACCCCAAATAGATACAAAATTTTCCCCTGGCTGACATTAAAACAGTAAAAGCACGGCAGCAGCAGTCTTCCATTTACTCGGTTTGGGGAATTCCTCCAATAGGCAAACAGATAATGATTAGACGATAGTGGGCTGCTGTTTGCTTTCTGGAAGGGTGTTAGAGATTCATGCTGACAAATTGTGCTGACAGCAGGGCCTAAGTTTGACCGGTTTTGGGGGTCATGACCGGATTAATCTCTTCGGTGGTGATCAGCCGGAGGCGGCTGTGAGGATACGAAGGAGGAGATGTCTAACCAGGGGCCGCTCATATATGGGTTAATTAAAAAAACGTGGAGCTAGAGGTTGCGTGAATCAGGGCAACAGTGGAGAATCAGGGCGGCAGTTATGAACCAGGGGAGACAGTGATCAGCCAGGGGCAACAGTAATGAACCAGGGGCGGCAGCGATAAGTCGGGGCGGCGCACATTTGGGTCAAAATATGCCCGGGACAGCATCAATGAGCCAGAGGTGGCATGAATCAGGGCAGCAGTGATGAATCAGGGACGGTAGTGATCAGCCGGGAGACGGTCTATCATCATATTTACAGTTTTAAGGCGCGGTCATCTAGGGTCATATGGCACCCATAACACTAAATAAAATACGTAAATGGGACATTTCCGCACGAGTTTCAACAAGTCAGGTGGGAAAACAGGCCAGGTTGTGAAAATTGTATCAGAACATTATTTAAAAACATATAAACAAATAATGAAATACCAATACTGTAAAAATGGCATTTCACACGACGGACCAAGTTCAGCGACTAGGTAACATGAACTCGACGTTATGTAAAACCTGAAAGACTACTAGGGTGAATGTATGAAATGAAAACTAACGCTCCTCAGATATGACATGATGCTAGTGATATCCACAGAGGGATGCTCTCCCAGAACGCTCACTGTCCAGATATCCCCAGGATGGTCACTGACCATTGGTCAGTGCCCCGGGAGACGGCAGTGATGAACCATGGGCGCCAGTGATCAGCCAGGCGGCGGCAGTGATCCAGCAGGGGCGGCAGTTATCAGCCAGGGGCGGCAGTTATCAGCCAGGGGCGGCAGTGATCAGCCATGGGCAGGAGTTATCAGTCAGGGGCGGCAGTTATCAGCCAGGGGGTGGCAGTTATCGGTCAGTGGGCGGCAGTGATCTCCCATGGGTCGGCAGTGATCAGCCAGGGGGCGGCAGTTATCAGTCAGGGGGCGGCAGTGATCAGCCATGGGCAGCAGTTATCAGTCAGGGGCGGCAGTTATCAGTCAGGGCTGCAGTGATCAGCCAGGGGTGGCAGTTAACAGCCAAGGGCCGGAAGTCTTATCAGGGGGCGGAAGTGATCAGTCAGGGGCGGTCGTTATCAGCCAAGGGGCAGCAGATATCAGCCAGGGGGCGGCAGTGATCACCTATTGAACAGCAGTTATCAGTCAGGGGCGGCAGTTATCAGTCAGGGGGCGGTAGTTATCAGTCAGGGGTGGCAGTGATCCGCCAGGGAGCGGCAGTGATCAACCAGGGGCGGTAGTTATCAGGCAGTAGGGTCACATTTATCAGTCAGGGGGCGGCAGTCATCCGCCAGGGGCGGTAGTTATCAGGCAGTTATCAGCCTTATATAAAATGCATATCATTAGAACTGCAAAGCCAAGGCGAGTCTAATGAAGCTAAAATAAACGCTCTATCACCATCCGTTACTGAGTTATTCAGTAAAAACCATATTTCCCATGTATTACCAATGGAGAGGTCATGCTTCGTACCTGACCTTAGGTCATCGATATCAAAAATACCGGAACATATTTTAGAGAACTCGATCTGCCCATTATGTGATATGAGTTTCAATTGGATAACTTCACCCTGCTCCGACTTATGCTATCTTAAACTTTTTTGAGGTCGTGTCACTTGACCTGTACTGGTGACCTGACCTGAGATGACCTATCCTTAAAATTTTCACAGAAGTTGCAAAAATGATGAGGGAAAAGGTATACCAAGTACGGCGGCGCTGTGCGCCGCCGTTTTTCTGCTGTCTTTGAAAAATCCGAGGGGGGCGGGTACCCGCCCCCCGTCAATGCGCGTGTTAAGTCGGCTAGTGCCGCATCGAGTGACGAGGATGCTGTTTTCTGCGCCTTTTGCCCTCGGTTCTCGACAGACCTAGTATAAACTACTTCTCCGAGTACACGATAGCTCTCCTGGGGGGGAAGTGGGAGCAAAGATTTTATTGCTCGACAGACAAGGCTAACACATTTTTCAAAAAAATTCTTTAGCCTTTGAGGGGGCCAAAGATAGTCTGCCCCCTTCCAGGGCTTTGGGGGGGCATGGGTGGCATGGCCTCCCCTGCGTCTGCCAACAGGGGCGGATGCAGGCCGACGGTATGGGGTAAATCGTGAAACAAATATGGTTTTTTAAGAAAATCGGCAAAAATCGCCAAAAATTGGGCGGTTTGGGGGCCAATGCCCTTTTTACCCCCCCCATGGATCCACCAGTGATCGCCAATGCTTTCATTTGTTGCCAATTTCTGCCCATGCTAAATGGCCGGAGCGCATCCCCTTCCCCGGGAGTGAGACCGTCTATGGAACACCCTAGTTACAATATTTCACTAATCTCGATATACATAACATATTGAGAAAATGTAAGATTTCAGGTGAGTAAATGTGTTTCCATGCGACATCTCACGAGGTAAAATGTGACCATTTCACGTTTGATTTTTGGTAATTTTAGACCTCTTTGGGAGCCGGAGCCGGACCGTTTCTGACGGCTCCGGCTCCGGCTCCGGCTCCGATCAAAAGTGTTTCGGCGGCTCCGGCTCCGGCTCCGGGCAGAATGGTCGGCTCCGACCGGCTCCGGCTCCGGCTCCGGCTCCGCATCCCTGGTTACCAGTGCAGATCAAGTCACCTCACCTAAAAAATGTTTGAGGTGGCATAAGTAAGAAATGGGCGAATCTATCGGATTGAAGCTTATACCACATAATGGGCCCACCGAGTGCTACAAAACATATTCCGGGATTCTTCATATCGATAATCCAAAGTCAAGTACGGATCATGACCTCTCCATTGGAAATGCATAGGAAAAACAGACATTGACCTCTATTTGTGTAGGTACAGCTGAGAATACCTTCGCATTCTCCAAATCGTAATATCCCGCGCCCCACCGGGTCCAGCGCCACCTTCGCCCCACCGGGGGCCATCGATGCCCCCTCTAACTTCGAAAAGGTGTGTGTTAGCGCAAATCTGCAAAGTGCAATAGAAAGCTCGCGTGAATTCAGGAAGAAAT
The DNA here is from genome assembly GCA_034440635.1 of Lepas anatifera. Classification (NCBI taxonomy): domain Eukaryota; kingdom Metazoa; phylum Arthropoda; class Thecostraca; family Lepadidae; genus Lepas; species Lepas anatifera. Next base: position 204,497 of record JAOTON010001636.1, read on the forward strand.
TACTTCACATGTTTTAGTGCTCAGATCAATGGTTTGACCTCCAGAGGTCAAATTAGGTCAAGATCGGCTATTTTCACTCAAATATGCAATGCTTAAGCAAACTGGGCATAACTCTTATGCCATTAGAGCTATTAAGGTCTGGTAAAGTACATTTGATAGGAAATTGTCAGTCCTTTTTCCGCTATGTAAAACGTAAAGACCTCCCGCCAGTGGTTTGACCTCCAGAGGTCACCTCGTGACCTAAGATGACCTGAGGTCACGAAAGGTCAGAAAGTTACCTTGCCGTACATACATCAAATGAAAGCCAGTGATGAGACAAACACAATGGTGCTTGTTTCAGCGCTCTAGCTTAATTAGGTCAAAAGTTATTGTCAAAATACTGTTTTTGACCCCTGGTGACCTTGGACGACCTTGGAGAGGTCAAAGGGAAAATATGGCCCCTGGAATCCGTGAAAGGGTGTCAAAGAACGCTTTTCTGATCAAGCTGAGCATTTTCAATCGTTTTTGTGACTTTTAGATCCTAAGACAGCTTTTCCCCATGCTTTTTCAATGGGAGAGGTCACCTCGTGACCTGACCTCAGGGCACGAAATAAAAAAATCCCGGATATACACCTTGTAGACCCTGGAAGGCCCATAAAGTTAAGAAGTTTCAAATCGATTGACTTTGAAATGTATCTCTTACAGAGCTCTAAAGTTGAAGTGAGGTGACCTTGGTTGACCTCGTCTGGTGACCTGACCTTGGGTGACCCGGGGTAAAAAAATTCAGGGATGGTGGGAAAATGATGCAGTGAAAGGTAGAGTCCTCAACCGCGGTGCCGCGCCTCTTCGTTTTTCTGCTATCCCGGAAAAAAACCTTAGGGGGCCATCGATGGCCTCCTGTGGGGCGAGCGACATCCTGAGACCGTTTTCCAGGTTCTTGTTGAAGTTTTTGGCTTGTGACCTTGGAGAGGTCATCTGGGGCTACTTGTCTACTAACTCTGTCCGATGCTAGAGCCCAAAAACTCTATTCAAAATGCTACCTTCTTTAACCTGTCATGACCTCAATATTGACCTAAGCTCAAAAGTGTCTGATATAGTTTCGTCATGAATTTTTACAAGCTATCCATCCGCATTCGCATTTTTCGCAATCCCGCGTAGGGACCGAGTTCGAGGGGGTGTTCGAACACCTCCCCCCACCAGAGCGAAGGTGGTTCCTAGGCCCACCGGGGCGCGAGTTAAAACCGATTTAACGGACCTTTGGGACTGCACGGGCACCCCCAAAGAAGTATAAACCCTTAGTTTTGCATTCAGAACCTCTGGCACACCGTTCTCGCCTTCCGTCATCTCCGTTGGTTTGGAGTCCCTCCACTCCAGTAAAGAATCCTGCAATGCCTGCAGCCATGGAGTTCACGGATAGCCAGCCACTCATGCATGCTCGGTACTCAAACAGTTCTTAGGTGGGGAAGAATGCCACAGGGCCCTTCCTTTGACTTCGGTTTTGGTGCGTGTTCTCAAAGGTGGATACAGGATTGCCAATCGGTGAGAGTTACCTTCCCGGAGACGCGCCATCCGGACCAGGGGGAACACTCTTGGCCGGAAAAACCTATCATGTGGGCGCCAAATCCTATTGGTGGGCGCCAATTTTCTCGTCCAGGGCGGAGGGAGGGTGGAAAGCAACATTTTCTGGGGGCGCATCGACCTTTCAGGGGGCGCCGTGAAAATTTCAGGTGGCATCGAGGGTCCGTCGGGGACAACTGACCTTCCCTTTACACCCCCTTAACACCCCTCCCCGATCTGCGTATGCGCGCTCTGATATTCATGTTTGAAAAATTGAAGAAGAAAAAAGTCATGGGAAGGTGCAAGAGGTAGGAGGTAAGAAGGAATTCAAAGCCTTTAGAGGTTTTTTTGGAGTATTCTACTTCCTTTTTTGTGCGATATCCACTGCAGCATCACAGATCTGGTACCAATATGTGTTGTGCTATGTACGTCTGCGACAATTGCGGTGAGAGACTTGAAGGATAATACATAATAATACTACTACCTTTGGTGCTGCGAAGGAGGAGGAAGGTAATGACTATTTATATGGTTTAGGTATAACAGTGGTTGACTGATATTAACACTTCAACCAACACAGCAGGCAGATTAACGTGTTTCGACAAAAATTGTCTTCTTCACTTTCTGTCAATCTGTTGTCTGTCAATGTGTGGGCGCAAAATTCCAGTCAGAGCATGTTGCTCATGACATGGAGCGTCTTATGTTATCCGGGTTTCCTCTCTGATCCTGAAAGCCTTTCTGACAACCCTAGCCAAGCAGGGAACCTCATAAGGTGAGTGAATAAGGTGAGTGAATAGATCCTGAAGAAGACAATTTGTGTCGAAACGCGTTCATCTGCCTGCTGTGTTGGTTTAAATGGTTCAGGTATCCTTCATTTTCATCAGCATTTATTATGTGTTCTATTTTTCTATAGTGGGGACGAACACTCACCAAAATTTATGGTATGCAAATTCCATGCCAGAAAGACTATATCTTTAAAATCAAGGGACCAGTAAGACAGTTCTTTGAGACAAAGAAAATTGAAATGAAAATAGAAATACTTACAATGTTAAGTCGCAATGGCATCATTGAGGACTGGTGCATGTTTTATTTTATTTCAAAATTGTAATTTGTGGTTTCCCTGTTACACTGTGATTTCATGCTGTAAAATTTTAAACTGCTACTCACTCTGTCCATATTGCTTCCATGGTTTACCTTTGTTTATTTATTCATCTCATGAGCAACAGAGGCTTGCCCCAGTAAAGGCTTAAGTCAGGGATAACATAAGATTCCCTAAAACTACATACAAGGCAAATTAAAAATATGACATTTAAGATAGGTATTTGCTATGGGTATTATCATAGTAGGCAGATCACATCTCGCTGTTCAAAAGGATCACATCAGAAGGTCCACCGTTCAAAGGGTCTAATGTTCATAGGTTCTACCATTTGAAAGTTAGACCTTTCGAATAAGAAGTCCAACGATCAAAAGATCCAAAGAGGCATGCTCAGATGCATGATAGCAGGTGCATGATGCCGCAGAGGCGTGCTAAGACACATGATTATAGGAGGCAATGAGGTTTAGGTCAGGTCAGCTGTGCATGCCCTTGGTCCCTATTTCCTAATCTGGGGATATCACCCCTCTTTCCAGAATCTGAGTGCACCTCTGGTCTGGGTACCACTTTGTAGGTACTACTCAAACCCTCCCTCCTGCCGTCTGTTTCACCTCTAAGGATTTTCTTGCAGAATTTGGGGATATTTCTAAAATATTTTCCAAATTGGTACCCAGACCAGAGGTGCACCCAGAATCTGGAAAGGGGGTAATATCCCCAGATTAGGAAATAGGGACCAGGGGCATACACAAATGACCTAACCTCACCCCCACCTCACCTAACCTAACCTAACCTAACCTAACCTAAAAATTTCGGATAATGAGGGCCACTCCGGCCCGCTGGTTCCGAATCTCCGACGAGCTCAAATATAGAGGTAGCTCAACTAGATCTTACTCAGGGAAAGTAACCTGAGTTTTGCCCACAAGAAAACTTTATGGGCCATGGGGGAAAGGGGGGACTCCTGAAAAGTCTAGTTCAGGAACTTGGTATATGAAGGCATTCCAGTGGGAGTCAAGGCGAGCTTTGAAAAGGTCGACAGTGGGAGCTGACACCACTGAGCTCGGTAGCGAGTTCCAGTGATTGACCACTCGAACACCAAAGAAGTTCCGTCGGGCTCTGGTGACCGCTTCTGGCTTAGCCAACTTCCACGGATGGCCCCCGAGTTCGAGCGTGCACATCAAGTCTGAAGAACTGAGCGTAGTCCTGTTCAATGAGACCGTTGAGCAGCTGGAACACACGAATCATGTCGCCACGACGCCTCCGATAGTACAGCGAAGGGAGCCTTAAAGAGCGAAGCCTATCAATATACGGAACACCTCTGAGGGAGCTAATCAGGCGGGTAGCGCGTCTTTGAACCTTTTCCAGGAGGATTTGGTCTGCCCTATTAAAGGGTCCCCACACAGAGTTTCCGTATTCGAGAAGTGGCCGGACGAGGGATTTGTAGAGCAGCGGAAGTGTGCATGTGTCCAGGATGGCAAATGACCTTTTTATGACTGCTAGGACTCTGGTAGCCTTTCCGACAGCAGCAGAAGCCTGCTGTCTAAATTTCAATTCGGTATCGATCAGTACTCCAAGGTCTTTCTCAACTTGAGTTGTGTGGAGAATAGCTGAGTTCATCGTGAAATTACGTCCCTGATTGGAGTTGCCGATGTGCATCACGACACACTTATTGGCATTAAAAGGCATCTGCCATTTAGATGACCATTCAAAGGCGCTGTGAATGTCTTCTTGAAGGGAAGTGGCTGCAGAGTCTCGTTTTACACTGGCGTATAGTTTGGTGTCGTCAGCGAACATTTTTATTCCTGAAGTAACGCAGTCTGGCAAGTCATTAATGTATATCAGGAAGAGCAGCGGGCCAAGGACAGAGCCCTGAGGAACTCCGCTGGTGACCCTGACCCAATCTGAGAGCGCCGACTGGACGATAACACGCTGGTAGCGATTTGACAAAAACGCAGAGATCCAGCGAAGTACCTTACCTCTGATGCCATAAGCCTCGAGTTTCATGATAAGACGCCGGTGCGGAACGGAATCAAACGCTTTGCGTAGGTCGAGGTAAACAGAGTCCACAGGGTTGTTGTGTTCGAGAAGCAAGGTCCATTCGTTTAGAACCTCCAAGAGCTGGGACTCGCACGACCGCTTTGGGCGAAAGCCATGCTGGTGAGGTGACAATAGATCCTGAGAGTCCAAGTGCTGGAGCAGGCTATCCTTGACCAGCGACTCTAGAATCTTGCACACAACGGAAGTCAGACTGACTGGGCGGTAATTTCCGGGGTCACTTTTGACACCTTTCTTGTAGATTGGGACCACTGTGGCAAGTTTCCAGTCGCTTGGTAAAGTACCCTCATCCAGAGACATCCTAAAGAGAGTCGAAAGAGGCATAGAAAGGGAATCCGCAGCGTCATGGAGAACCCTAGGGTGAATCTGGTCACTATCTAACCTAACCTAACCTAACCTAACCTAAACTAACCTAACCCTCATTGCCTCCTATTATCATGTGTCTTAGCATGGCTCTGCGGCATCGTGCACCCCACCCTGATGCATCTGAGCACGCCTTTTTGGACCTTTTGAATGTTGGACTTCTTATTCAAAAGGTCTAACTTTCAAAGGGTAGAGCCTATGAACATTAGACCCTTTGACCAGTGGACCTTCTGATATGATCCTTTTGAACCGTGAGATGTGATCTGCCTACTACCATAATACCAAGATTTATCTCATTATGTCTGTGATAACCCCACAAATACCAAGATTGTATACAAAAGTACAATAAATAATTAAAACTAAGTATAAACATTAAAGGGAATGTGGCACCTTGGTCGAATCCTGGAATTCAGTGAAATTAGGCGCACTTTTCGCCAAAAATAATGAAACCACTCATGATTTCCCTGAAAAATGTTAAATAAGCTCAATATTTTGTTTTTAAAGTACTCCTCTAGGAAAATAAATAAATATCTGCCTGTGGATGATGTCATGATCTGGCAACCACTACCATACTTGAAACACTTCAAGGGCTTCGATTGACTGATGCTCATCATGACATCAGCGTATGTCGTCACACCAGCAGCTCACAACAATGGCTGCCCAGCGAGGGGCTGATGAGGGGGCTGGTGTCAGGTAGGTTTTAGCTTTTTTTTCTAGTGAAATATCAAGTTCCTAGACAAATGATATATGGAGTACCGGGTTTTCTAACTTGCTATACAACTTGGCTATCTCAGTTAAAATCATGTTATGAAGGTGCCACATTCCATTTAGAAAATATGTAGAAAGCAACAATATGATAAAATGAAATTATGGTAAGTACTTAACTGCCTGACATATTTCCAAATTTTGGTATCCCTACATGCATATGTGCAGCATGAACAAACATAACAGAGCTTATACCCATCTTTTTCCAATTAAAATTATACAGGTTCTCTTGGTGGGGGTCCCTTAGCAATGCTGGTGATAGCTAAACATATTGAAGGGCCAGGAAGATAGATCATGAACATATAGAAAAGAGAGGCCTGTGTCAGTAGACAGTACTAGTATGGGACTGAAGGAGATTAGAACCACTTTCATAAGCTGGGTGGGATAGAACTACTGCCCAATGGGCTTATGGGACATAGTGGCCCTCCAGAGAGCTGCCTCTAGTCCCCAGCAGCCACCATGTTTATGCTTAGGGTCTGTTTAAAGCTCCTCTTAAAGGTGAGTCAGTGATGCTATTTGCAACATTATTGTTATATGTATATTGGTATATCCCTGCTTTATATTGGTATATCCCTTATGTTGAAACTTTAGGGAGCCTGATTTCTGGAAGGGATTCAAGGTACAGTCATTTCATATCCTTGAACATTGAGTTTAGGTTGGAACAAGTTAAGTAAAGATGTGAGAAGCTGAATCTTCTAGAAAATTGTCTTCCTTTTTAGAATAGCCTGGTCATTTATATTAAGGTCAGTATTATTTTAATTAAAAGGGCATATATAATGATTAAGTAGTTAATATATGAAAATTATGCAGTAAATGGGTCTTTTGGTACAATTTTCTTGGTCATTGCATTATGTATTTGAGTATATGACATGTTTAGTGCAAATGTTATTCTTCATTGAATTTGGAATTGGCAGGTTTCTAAAGGCTGTGTTTGTGTTTTGAAATATTTGTTTTAATTAAAATTCCTTAAGTTACCCCTTTGTTATGTAATGCCCTGACATTATTATGCCCTAACATTATTTGTTATCTGTAAAGAGCAGGGAGGATGTGCTCCCCTAGGATCTCAAAATCTACCAGTGTAATTAATAAAATCATTTTGAGAAGGGGTGCAAAATACACATTTTTCTGTGTTTAGATTTTCTATGCCGATTTGCCCTGCTGTTTCATTTGTGCAGAGCTGATACATATTGACAGAAAATTGATGTGAAATTGTCATATTTCAGTTAGGTCAAAATTCAGTACCAGTTGATGGTTCCTGAGCCTGAATTATAAGGTGAAATATATACGTTCTACCAGTTTTCTGTCGCATAGATCTGCAAACTCCAGATACTGTGTAATATCTTGAAACCAAGATAAATGGTATAAGGCCATACAATCATCAGCTTCAGGTGCAGGAAAGCAAAATATTGTGACAAAATGCATATTTCCAATGTCTAAAATGCATTTACACATGTTCTTGGCCTATTGGTAGGTACCTTTCATGTTTTCAAACTTATCATATTATTATCGTATAATATATGGTTCTGAGCATGGCATTGTTACTTGCATTCCTCCCAGCTATCCTGTGAGCAGTCTATTCACTCTGCAAGAGTGCTATCAATTACATCAGAAACACCCATCTGGAGTTTCTGGAAACGCCTCTGGAAAAATATAGAAATGTGTATGAGCTATCCTTGATGTCTCATTCATAATATTCAAACATTGCTAACTGCTCTCAATATTGTTACAGACAGCATTGTACACCATATGTAAAAGTACTCAGTTTGCGAAAAGATTATACCGAGCCATAGTCCCGCCCCTGGAGAAGGTATTATCTCAGGAAATCTGCCCAGCTTACTTTCAGGAAAAATAGGAAAGTTTCAAAAGCCTATCGCAAGCCGTTTCGGTTATTCCGGGAAAAAATGAGGAGTGGGCAGAGTCCGCCACCCACACCCCCTCCCCTAATCCTTGACCGGAATCGTTAATCTGTTGGTGGAAGATTTATGTCTCATAGTTTGCCCAACAAACGCCTTAACCCGCGCCCCACCGGGGGTCCGGCGCCACCTTCGCCCCACCGTGGGGGGGCCATCGATGGCCCCTCTAACTCCGAAAGTATGGGCGTTAGCGCAAATCTGCGAAGTTCATTAGAAAGCTCGCGTGAATTCAGTAAGAAATTACTCCGCATGTTTTAGCGCTCAGGTCAATGGTTTGACCTCCTAAGGTCAAATTAGGTCAAGATCGGCTATTTTCACTCAAATATGCAATGCTTTAGCAAACTGGGCATAACTCTTGTGCCATTAGAGCTGTTGAGATGTGGTAAAGTACATTGGATAGGAAAATCTCAGACCTTTTCCCGCTATGTTGAACGTAATGAGCTCCCACCAGTGGTTTGACCTCCAGAGGTCATCTCGTGACCTAAGATGACCTGAGGTCACGAAAGGTCAGAAAGTGACCTTGTCATATATCAAACGAAAGCCAGTGACAAGACATACACGATGGTGTTTGATTCAGCGCTCTAGCTTATATAGCTCAAAAGTGATTGTCAAAATACTGTTTTTGACCCCTGGTGACCTTAGATGACCTTGGAGAGGTCAAAGGGCAAATATGGCCCCTGGAATCCTGAAAGGGTGTCTAAGAACGCTTTTCTGATGAACCTGAGCATTTTCAATCGTTTTTGTGACTTCTAGATCATAAGACAGCTTTTCCCCTTGCTTTGTCCATGGGAAAGGTCACCTCGTGACATGACCTCAGGTCAAGAAATCGAAAAATCCCGGATATACACCTTGTAGACCTTGGAGGGTTCATAAAGTGTAGGAAGTTTCAAATCGATCGACTTCGAAATGTAGCTCTTACAGAGCTCTAAAGTTGAAGTGAGGTGACCTTGGTTGACCTCGCCTGGTGACCTGACCTTGGGTGACCGGGGGGTAAAAAAATTTCAGAGATGGTGGGAAAATGATGTAGTAAGAGGTAGAGGCCCTCAACTGTGGTGCTGCGCCTCGTCGTTTTTCTGCTATCCCGGAAAAACCTTAGGGGGGCCATCGATGGCCCCCGGTGGGGCGAGGTTTAAGTTTTGGTAACAGGATTTTGTATATCGGTGACCTAGATCAGGTGTGGGTACCTTCATTGCCTCCCCATTACAAATGCATGGAGAAAACGGCAAACAATGGCTCTTTTCTGTAGTTACCACTTATAATAACTTCCTATTGTAAATATTGTAGTATCTTGAGCCACTTCCCCGGGCCAAATCATAAGGCTGAATCTGTGACCTGGGAGAAGTCATCTGGGACTACTGAAGAGGCTTTTAAGATTCAGGGAAGCTTTTCAGACTCAATAACCTGCCAGGAGATGGTATTAAGCCTTTCCTTTTTATGCCATTGTGTTTATCTTGTCCTTACGAGTTGATTACTTTGCATATCGGCGATCAAGTCGTCTACCGTGCTAAAAATGGATAAGATAGTGTTATCTAGACGGTGCTGCCTACCTGGCATCACGGTCGGCTGCAATCGGATGCAGCTAGTATCAGAGATTATAATCTGAATTGTTGGTGGCGTTTGATCTGCAATGCCTTTACTGTATTAGAGTTAGAGCTCAAGAAAGGATACGTTATACAAAATAATGCCTTGAGGATACCCGAAATTCATAGCACGTGACAGCTTGTTGCTAGTAACACCTATTCAATCCACCAAAAGTTCATTTTGCATTTAAGAAGAGGAAAATTCGGCCTCCCGTAGTTTTTGCCGCTTTTGCCACCTTTGCCGGTTATTACCGGTTAAAAGTGGCTGGCGGCAGAAACCCTCTCTTCTGGCAAACAAGTCCAACCCTGACTGTGATGTTGCAGCTCAATCGAACTTCGTACAAGAGCAGAGCATGGTAGATCAACTTTGGCGCCTTTGCGATGTAGTAGATGTCACCATCGGTCTCTGAGATCTTAGGTACGGGTTATGTGACCCCCTACCCTTCCCCGAGGTGTTGGAGGGGGGGTTGAAAAGGCAAGTGGGCGGGAGGTTTAGAGAAAAAATCAACATGGAATTAATGGTGACTGATCTTGATTGACTAGCAGTGTGGAAATGTGGCCCGAACCGGTCGGTATCGCGCTGGACGCTATGCTGCCACGTCGCCGCGGAATCAATGCATGACTCATGACGTTGCGCCACAGTGACGATAACGTCCGGTCGGCAGGCAGTGGCAGTGTGATGGGAGGTGGGCGACGGACGTGATGGCCTGAGCAACGTCGCCGACGTGTGACCACGTCATAAACACTGGACGGCGTCACCGGGCAACCTCACTGACACCGGGCAACATCACCACACCCGGACAACCTCACTGACACCGGGCAACATCACCACACCGGACAACCTCACTGACACCGGGCAACATCACACCGGACAACCTCACTAACACCGGGCAACATCACCACACCGGACAACCTCACTGACACCGGGCAACATCACCACACCGGACAACCTCACTGACACCGGGCAACATCACCACACCGGACAACCTCACTGACACCGGGCAACATCACTACACCGGACAACCTCACTGACACCGGGTAACTTCACCACACGGGGCAACGTCACTGACACCGGGCAACTTCACCACACGGGCAACGTCACTGACACCGGGCAACTTCACCACACGGGGCAACGTCACTGACACTGGACAACTTCACTGACACCGGAAACGTCACCAAAACCGGGTACCATCACCAAAACCGGATACCGTCACCAAAACCGGACAACGTCACCACGCCGGGCAACTTCACTAACACCGGGCAACTTCACTAACACCGGGAAAGTCACCAAAACCGGACAACGTCTCTCCTACATCAGAGAACGTCACGAACGCGTGACCTCGTCAGCACACCGGGCAACGTCACTAACGGTGACGAGAGCCTTAAGACCAAACCTCACCACAAACGCTGGGCAACGATACCCACAGCGGAAGCAAACACCGTCGCCGAGAACAACACCAGCGCCAACGGCTTCTGATACCGAAGATCGACACCAGCACACCAGATCGCCACGGAACGGCAGTGACTGGCGCCAAACACCCTGGAGCTGGACCGGCGCTGGGAGGCAGCATCAGCAGCGGGAGAGTTCGCCATGGCTAACGACACAGTCCGGCTGCGGGTCCGGTGGCGCCAGTCGGGGCAGCTGCAGTCCGTCAAGAAGCGGCTCACCATGTCGCTGAAACAGCTCTCCGGCATGTCCTACCACCAGTTCCAGGAGTTTGTGGTGAGTCTCAGCGACTATAGCGGGCCATTGGCGATAACTCGGTAGTAGCAGGAACACCCTGAAGATGAACAGGTCCGGAGGATGGGCGTTTGAATGGAGGCAGACTGCTCTGAGCCAGGGTCCGCTGCAAATTCCGTGGCACCGGCAAATTCTTTGATTCGTGCTGGAGTTTCCCGTGTGTGTGAAACGGGAACTATGAAAATTTCGGACCTGGCCCCCAGACGTTAAATGCAAAACGTGGTAACTCGGTTCAACGATTCTGCTTTGTCGTAGTTTTATAAGCACGTATTGGCAGTTCAAGAGTAAATTCAGGAGTGAATTTTCTTTCGATTTATGAATTTCTCCGACTGTAAACCAATACTTGGAGTATTACGATCAGAAAATTTGAAATGTTATCGATGGTTGAAATAAAGTTTCTTTTTCTATCCCGGTATGAGGTCGTTCAGCAATTCAATAAGAAAGACCCGGGCAAGTTTTTGCATCGGGATGAACCTTTAGTTTTTGTTAACGTGAGAGCCGCTGAATAGTCCGACCCAGGCAGGCGTCCAGCACCGATATATGCCAGGTGGCTTGTGTAAATGCAGTGAAGAGTGCTGAGTAATACCGCGTAGCTTGACTGGCCCGGACTTCCCTGTTTGGCAACGTCACTGAGTTGTTATGGAATGCCGGCGGTTCCTGGAATGACTTCCTTGCGTCTCAGCCTGCCCAGACAGTCAAAACAATCCTCAAAACTGCGTTGTTCCGGCAGATGTGCCTTTTTCATAGCCATCGATTGTGACTAGTGAAGGATCGTGCTTTCTACAGGGCTGCTCAAGTGAGCATACCGTTTCTCCGTTTTGCATGCTAAGAAGAATTATATTTTATGTTTCCTCTTTTTTAAATTGCCTCTGTAGATGTGTACTAACGCGTTAGAACCGAAAGTTTAAGCTTTCAGGAATATATTTGGCGATGTCGTAATATCAACAGTGAGCAAAGCAATAAGAACGAAATTAAGTCCCCAGCCAGTATTCGTTACGATATTTGCTCGTGGTCAGCCTGAGGCCGAGGCTATCAAACAAAAATTGGTGTTTATGCTAGAAAGTTGACAAAATGTATACTGGATCCTGGATGTAAAATACACTTAGTTGATATATTCTGACACAGCCCTTCATCAAAATCAGTTAGGTCAGATCGCAAATTCTCAGTCATAGAGTAGCCAGACCTCGAATTCAGTTTCATACAAATGCCTTTTAGAATGAATTCGTAGAAATTGGATGTCGAAACAAATCGGATGTCTGAAATAAATGTGAAAGGTTGCAGTCATTGTACCGTTACATATACTAGTGCTTAAGAAGTAGTTATTGTTAGCATTTTAGTTGCAGTCAGTACCGAAAATAAAATAAGTAATAATGGCTGTGAGATATAAATAACCGATTCAAATATTTAAGCGTTTTTGTATTATTAGAAATATATATTATTATTAATATATTATATTGATGATATATTTTATATTATTATATATCGTATGAAATTATTAGAAATGTTAAAAGTGTTTGACTGAAATAAGTGAAAAGTCTGTCACACAACTACTGGCCTAGTTTTGCTGCATCGTGCACATAATCCTTGTTAGATTATTACTGATTATTATTGTCACCACATCTAATTTTTAAGAATTCATTCTAAAAGGTATTTGTATGAAATTCCATACGAGGTCTGGCTACGGTATGATCGAGAATTTGTGATTTGACTTACCTGATTCTGATAAAGGGCTGTGTCGGAATGTATAATCTAAGGGAATTTTACCTCTAGGATTCGAGGAGACAGGCCAGTATACTCTTTGCCAACTACCAATCATGCTCTTCGCCTCAGCACTCAGAGACCTATCAACGTTCATGCTAGAAGCGTTGGAAGATTTGGAGTGCTGAAGCCGAGGAACAGGATTTTTGTCAGTTTATGTCAGAAAATGTTTATTTTTGAAGTTGTTGATTTTTTTTTTTGCTTCGGTTGTGGTTCGGTAGAAAAGATGGTGAATCAGGAACTGTGAGCATCGTAAGCGACATAACGGCATTTGTTCCATCGTTTTCGAGTGAGCATACCTTTCCACTCTTCAGTTCGATGATACGAGGCCTAAACTAATCCAATAGACCGTAAGTATCCAACAAGCCTGCAGCTGCAGGCAGTGGTCCCGTCACGGTGACGGGATTTGTAATAGACTGGAGAACCAGCCCGCGGCTGAAACATCAGCTCCTGGGCGTGCGAAACCGCGGTACATCGCGGTACTTCCCCGGTCAATGATTCGCCGGCAATGGAGAGCCGCCTGTTCTCGATAGTTTTCAATGTCAGAGCTAGGATCCCCCCACCTACAGTGTCAATGGTAGAGATAGTACTCGCTGTCCATCGGCTCTATCAGTTGCACCTTTCTCTGAGATAGCGCTAACTACCTGCCATGGGCGATGTCACGTGCCCTGTCCCCCCCATCCCCGTGAAGCGAGAAATATCCCTGTGGCGTTGACTGGAATGGCGTATTGGAAGTCCCTGCCCCCTGTAATTCCGCCGCCGACTTACCCTGTGTGCGACGACAGGGAGCCCGGGTGGGTCTGCGCGCGCCTCTGACGCTGGCTTACATCGACGACGACGGAGACCGGGTGAGTGCCGGACTGGGCCGTCGCCAGTGCCCGCTGCTGGTGCACCAGTCAGGGCCTGTGTTGTAGCCGGTAGCGGCTCGTTCTTGGCTAATTGTTGGCCGTGGTTTTGTTATTTAAATGCGAGGTGAAGTGTACGGAGATAAGGTTTCTGTATCTATGCAAGTGTAAATTCGGGTGAAGTGTGTCATATTATTAATGGTTTTTAGACGGGTGCTTCAGGTGGGTGCTTAGAGAGCTTTTAGATATGTTTTTCGATATTTTTAGATGGATATTTATTGTAAATATGCGTAATACTATCAATATATTATTATCATAAGCTGTGAATTCCGAACATTGGTCGGCAAAAACCAATATGCTTTAGGGATTAATGCTTTAATTTGTGCCAACTGGAGCGAGGGCACTGAAATTTTGCGTCATACCCTGACAATTTGTACTGCTCTCGCACTAAACCTTTGCTAGAAGCTCGCCTTCTAGACCGCACTTCGCATGCAGCAAATATGCGAACTATGTTTTTCAATAGGCACTGACAGTGGCGGATCTAGCCGGTCGTTTTGGGAGGGGCAAACCAAAGTCAAAAGTCGAAAAGCAAAAAAAAACGACGCGCCGTGAAAGCTGCGCTACATTATCACTTGCCGGTAGAATTTGGGGTATTTGAGGCGAAAAGCAAAAAAAAAACAAAACGTCACAGGAAGAGAATATGGGCTCGAGATACTTTTTTCCGCTCCAAGGCCCAATATTTACACTGAACTTAACTGGTTCTGTTTAATGTTGGGAGTTGAAGCACCAAAATCTTGCTTATAAACTAAAAAGCAGTTGGGGAAAAAAGGAGGTCGATCACTTTGGGGGGCAAAAACATAGTTTTGCCCCGAGCTTTTCCGTTTGGGGGGCAAATGCCTTTTTTGCCCCCCTTGGATTCGCCACTGGGCACTCATCAAACAGAACTTAACCATTAAAAAATTTGTCTTCCCGCATATATTACACTCGTTCCCAAACATGGTTATCTGTAACCTCTCTTTTTTCATACAAACTTGATTCGCTCATGAGCAAGGCTGTATCAATCAAGAAGCACAATAATGCGCAACTTGATTTTGACAGACACATGTTTTGCAGGATGTTAAGTCTGCTCTCCTTGTGCATTTTAAAGGAACGCTCAATCAATTTCAAAACGTTTCGTGCGAAATATTTCGTCTAGGCTAAAAAATGCGACTCTAATTATCAAAACATCTAGAGCCATCCGAGTATATTTTCAAAACCTTTTTCTATGCTTTCGTTGCTTTGATTGTGAGTAGTAAAGTGTAAATCTAGGACCAACATTTCTCGTTTCCGAACTAGCCGGTAGCAATGTTCGAACCATGAATTCGCCAGCGTTCTATGCCATTGTCCCCATAGCATTGTCCAACCACTCGCTTCATATGCACGCGCTGTCTCTCTGTAGGTTCCTGTGACTACTGACGACGAACTGAACGTGCTTGCCTACGTGGCCGAGCTGACCTCCCGCCGCGGGCGGGAGCTGGACATACGAGTCCGAGACCAACCGGCCAAGGCCTCCCGCGGCTCTCGGACCAGCTCCAGCGCCTCCGCCTCTCACCCCAGCTCCAGACACTCCAGCAAGACATCGGCCCCGGCGCCCGAGGACCCGGTCCGCTCCGAGCTGTGGAAGCGCGTCGACGAGTGGTACAGCCAGACACGCGCCAGTGCGCGCCACCAGAAGGCTACACCGACGCCGGGAACGGCGCGGCGGCAGCAGGCGGCGCCTGCCGACGGCGGCGGAGACAGGCCCTCGGCAGGGGCGACGCCGCGCCACCGAGAGCCGGCCGCCGCGGGGGGTGCTCAGAAGGCGGCCACCCCCAGGACCGGAGAGCAGGAGAGAGCGACGGCAAACAAGAGCGGACAGGAGACAACACCTAGAAGCGGTGGGCAAGAGACTGCAGCGGAGGCGGACAGCGGCGCGGAAGCGATGACGCCTAGAAATATCGGCCAGGGGGCGAGGACGCCGAGAAGTAGCGGACAGGAGGCGACCACTCCCAGCAGCCGAGATGAGGAGTCCACAGCAACACTGGTGAACGGGCACCCCAGCAGCGGGCGGAGGGGCGCGGAGGGAAGTGAGAATGCAGCAGCGGTAGATGGCTCTGCAGGCGGTACTGTGCGACTACAGGAGGAGCCTCCCGGCTGGTTCGCACCCTTTATGATCCAGGTGAGGAGAGACGGGAGAATGCTGCAGGGGTGGCGGGTAGTGGGAGACGTGTCAGGGGCTGGTAATGAGACAAGCTCTCCCTGAAAGAGCATCACCGGTCAAACAGGCCATTTTAGGGTCGTTCCCGGACGAGTCTCTGCAATGAAACTTGCTTTCACTCAATCGCGTGAGGCTCTGCTATCCGGAGTGAGTGTTTGGATATCTTTTGTATTTCGTGAAAGAGGTGTGATCCCGCTGTTGCTTTCTCTCTCGCTTCTGTTCGATATAGTCCAGGTGGTATGATTGAGTGTTCTCGTCGTCAAATGGCGTGCACCCGGCGGAGCGTTGAGACGGAGACGCGCCTGACCTCCCGCCGCCGTGTCCAGTTTCAGAGGGACATGCTGTCGGAGATGGCGTCCTCCATCAAGAGCGAGATGCAGCAGCTGATGCTGGCCAGCTCCTGTACATGCGCCTGTGGTGCAGCCCCAACTGGAGACACGGTAACCAGCCGCCGACCTCTCGTCTATGCTAATGTTGGTCATATTCGGGTTACAACAGGATGAGAATGCGCGCCAGTGTATGTACACTTGATCATGATCTGTAATGCATTTTGAGTGTCGTCATCATGTGGTGTTACCCTCTCTCCTTAAGCGTGTGTTCAGCTGGGTGTAAAGCCTGCCGTGTGTCGACAGAGCGGTGCACCGGGATCGTCAGCCGACCGGCGCGAGACAGGAGTGCAGACCTCGGCACCGCCTCCCGCTGCCAGAGAGGCCGCCGTTGCACGGCCAGCTCCTGACGCTCAGCGGCACGGCGTCGGCGCCACCACCCGAAGCGCGCAGGGCCCTGCCGCCCGTTACCATCCCGGCGCCGCCACAGCCGGCCACAACGCCACCAGCATCGCCTCCTCGTCCGGCGGCCGCCTCGCCGGTAAAGACTCCGCCAGCACCGTCCAGCCCGCCCATCGACCGGTTCGGCCTGTTCTCTGTGCCCGAGTCCAGCGGATGCTCTGTCGGCGACGTGTTCACGGGTAAAACGGTGTACGGCAGCAGCAGGGGCAGCAGCGTCTCCTCTGCCGGCGGCCGGTCAGTCACCCTCAGCTCTGGAGACTCTGTACCGACCGGCGCTGACGGCGGAGGCACAGTCGTCACCGACAGTGTTGGTGAGAGTGTGGTCTCCACCGGCGGCAGCTGGGTGGACGTCCGCGGCGTCAGCTCCGTCACCACCACCAGCAGCAGCAGTCAGCGGACGCCCGCCAGCCCGCCGCGCCGGTCGTCCGCCGCCTCTGACGATATCGAGGAGGAGGACTACCGCTGTATGTTGGTCATGACGGAGCGCACCGGACTGGAGCTGCCGCTGCCGCGCTCTCCGCCGCCACTGCAGCAGTCTCCTCTCCTGCAGCAGCAGTCTCCTCCTGCACAGCAGCAGTCTCCTCCCGTACAGCAGCAGGACACGGACACCGAGCAGGAGCTGCCTCAGCATTCTCCCGTGCAGCAGCAACAACAACAGTCTCATGATCAAGTAAATTGGTATCTAGCTACCTGACGCCCATAACCATATAAAATTGTAAACATTCCGAAAGGCTTTATTAATATTTCAACTTCGTGTCTACATCAGAAGAAGGTTTGAATTTGGCCAGACTGGATTCGACCGGTTCGGCCTGTTCTCTGTGCTCGAGTTCAGCGAGTAATCTGTCGGCGTGGTGTGCATGGGTAAGATGGTATACGATAGCAGCAGGGGTAGCAGAGTAAGTCAAATTCAAACCTTATTCTGATGAAGACCCTTTGTTGAAATATTGATAAATCCTTTGGTTATGTTTACCATTTTATATTATCATGAGCGTCAGGCTGTTAACAATTTTCTCGATCATGATTAACGCGCTCATAGCGCTTGGCACAGCAGAGCTGATTCACCCGGGCCAAGTGAGAGGGGACGCCTCGACGCTGAAGGCTGACCTTCACTGGTCTGCTGGCTAAGTAAAGGGTAGTAGATTTAAGGACATGCTAGAAGATTTAATGCAATGGATATGCTACTTCATTGACTATGTCTCTCGCGCTCACATTTAGTCAAATATACCTTCATAAAGGTCTGACAAATCACGAAATGTCCGATGTCTGGCAACCCACTAACTATCCTGCTATTGTGTAAAAGTTTCCCGTTTTGTATTTAGATTCTAAGATTCGCTTCGGTGGTGCCCTCTGTCTCCGTCACCCTAACCCCAGTTGACACTGCGACTCTCTGTGCCAGACCCTCACACCCGACAACGACGATGATGACTACGTCACCGTCAACGGACGGCGGCTGAGCCTCTCTGAGGACGACTTCAGCGATATCGTCATCATCAGCTCCCCAGACGGCTCGGAGAGGTTCGAAATGGTGAACCCGCAGCTGGAGGTGGAGGGAGAGGTGAGGCGGTCCCCGGGAGACCATCTCCGACCCGAGACGCGAGCCCGCAAGTGGTCATGATCGCGCCATAGTCAGAGCTTTCCGCCCCAGCTTAATTAACTGCAGGCACTTCAGGCCATTTATCGTTATTCTAAGGTGCATATTGGTGCAACCATGCGCAGTAGCGTATTAAATCGCGGCTAAATTATGGTAAAAGACAGGTACGAATATTGAACTTTTGTTAGAGCTAGTTAGTGGGTCTCCTTGATAGACTATCTTCACTTGACTCTAGCCATCACGCCGTCATTGACAAGTCAACAAACGGCCACACTGGATGGAAACTTGCCCGGTGCAGTGTTGCATGGCCGACTTGCCAGCGCTGTGTTTCCGGCGGTGGACTCCAGGCCCCGCTCCTGTGGCTGCAGGCGTCGGGGTCCGGCGGGGTGGACGTCATGGTCAACTCCGGACGTGGGCACCAATGCTTGCCTCGGCGCTGATCGGAGCCGCTGGGGGCCGACGCCGACCTATCGCTGGG